>CM026391.1:855290-876772 GCA_014843695.1 Archivesica marissinica
GTCTCCAGCACGTATTAGTACCCTGCTAGCCCCCGGGCGTGTCTCCAGCACGTATTAGTACCATGCTAGCCCCCGGGCGTGTCTCCAGCACGTATTAGTACCATGCTAGCCCCCGGGCGTGTCACCAGCACGCAGTAATACCATGCTAGTCCCGGGCGTGTCTCCAGCACGCAGCAGTACCATGCTAGTCCCGGGCGTGTCTCCAGCACGTAGTAATACCATGCTAGCCCGGGCGTGTCTCCAGCACGCATCAGTACCATGCTAGTCCCGGGCGTGTCTCCAGCACGCAGCAGTACCATGCTAGCCCCCGGGCGTGTCTCCAGCACGTATTAGTACCATTCTAGCCCGGGCGTGTCTCCAGCACACAGTAGTACCATGCTAGTCCGGGGCGTGTCTCCAGCACGCAGTAGTACCATGCTAGCCCGGGCGTGTCTCCAGCACGCAGCAGTACCATGCTAGCCCTCAGGCGTGTCTCCAGCACGCAGTAGTACCATGCTAGCCCTCGGGCGTGTCTCCAGCACGCAGTAGTACCATGCTAGCCCTCGGGCGTGTCTCCAGCACGCAGCAGTACCATACTAGCCCCGGCGTGTCTCCAGCACGCAGTAGTACCATGCTAGTCCCCGGCCGTGTCTCCAGCACGCAGCAGTACCATGCTAGCCCGGGCATGTCTCCAGCATGCAGCAGTACCATGCTAGCCCACGGGCGTGTCTCCAGCACGTATTAGTACCATGCTAGCCCCCGGGCGTGTCTCCAGCACGTATTAGTACCATGCTAGCCCCGGGCGTGTCTCCAGCACGTATTAGTACCATGCTAGCCCCGGCGTGTCTCCAGCACGTATTAGTACCATGCTAGTCCGGGCGTGTCTCCAGCACGCAGCATTACCATGCTAGCCCGCCGTGTCTCCGCCGTGTCTCCAGCAGCAGTACCATGCTAGCCCGGGCGTGTCTCCAGCACGCAGCAGTACCATGCTAGCCCGGGCGTGTCTCCAGCACGCAGCAGTACTATGCTAGCCCCCGGCCGTGTCTCCAGCACGCAGCAGTACCATGCTAGCCCCCGGCCGTGTCTCCAGCACGCAGCAGTACCATGCTAGCCCCCGGGCGTGTCTCCATCACGCAGTAGTACCATGCTAGCCCCCGGGCGTGTTTCCAGCACGTATTAGTACCATGCTAGCCCTCTGGCGTGTCTCCAGCGCGCAGTAGTACCATGCTAGCCCTTGGGCGTGTCTCCAGCACGCAGTAGTACCATACTAGCCCCCGGGTGTGTCTCCAGCACGTATTAGTACCATGCTAGCCCGGGCGTGTCTCCAGCATGCAACAGTACCACGCTAGCCCCCGGGCGTGTCTCCAGCACGTATTAGTACCATGCTAGCCCCCGGCCTTGTCTCCAGCACGCAGCAGTACTATGCTAGCCCGGGCGTGTCTCAAGCACGCATCAGTACCATGCTAGCCCCCGGCCGTGTCTCCAGCACGCAGCAGTACCATGCTAGCCCGGGCGTGTCTCCATCACGCATTAGTACCATGTTAGCCCCCGGGCGTGTCTCCAGCACGTATTAGTACCATGCTAGCCCCGGGCGTGTCTCCAGCACGCAGTAGTACCATGCTAGCCCCCGGGCCTGTCTCCAGCACGCAGTAGTACCATGCTAGCCCGGGCGTGTCTCCAGCACGCAACAGTACCATGCTAGTCCCCGGGCATGTCTCCAGCACGCAGCAGTACCATGCTAGCCCCCGGGCGTGTCTCCAGCACGCAACAGTACCATGCTAGTCCCCGGCGTGTCTCCAGCACGCAGTAGTACCATGCTAGCCCCGGGCCGTGTCTCCAGCACGTATTAGTACCATGCTAGCCCCCGGCCGTGTCTCCAGCACGCAGTAGTACCATACTAGCCCCGGGCGTGTCTCCAGCACGCAGTAGTACCATGCTAGCCCCCGGGCGTGTCTCCAGCACGCAACAGTACCATGCTAGTCCCCGGGCGTGTCTCCAGCACGCAGTAGTACCATGCTAGCCCCGGCCGTGTCTCCAGCACGCAGTAGTACCATGCTAGCCCCCGGGCGTGTCTCCAGCACGCAGTAGTACCATGCTAGTCCGGGCGTGTCTCCAGCACACAGCAGTACCATGCTAGCCCCCGTGCATGTCTCCAGCACGCAGCAGTACAATGCTAGCCCCCGGGGCGTGTCTCCAGCACGCAGCAGTACCATGCTAGCCCCTGGGGCGTGTCTCCAGCACGCAGCAGTACCATGCTAGCCCCCGGGGCGTGTCTCCAGCACACAGCAGTACCATGCTAGCCCCCGGGCATGTCTCCAGCACGCAGCAGTACCATGCTAGCCCCCGGGCGTGTCTCCAGCACGCATCAGTACCATTCTAGCCCGGGCGTGTCTCCAGCACGCAGTAGTCCAATGGTAGCATGGGTGTGAAGTGTTTAAAAATGTAGGAAAGCAATTGTAGATGTTGTAAATGAAGTCACGTTCTGATTTCGTAATAATGACTGATTTTTGTATCTGCTTGAAGAGGGAATATTACTAACATTTCAGAATACATGCAACTTATCGCTGTCCAGCAAAATACAAGACACGGAAGGTCGGGACTTCAGTGCACTAACCGTCTTCGCATACTCCATAGAATATATGAAGAATACATTAGTAGATGTTGTGAAAGAGAGGTTCCCGGGTGTGACAGAAAATGATATATACTATATATTAACGACGCCTGCAATATGGAGCGAGCAAGCCAAATTCTTTATGAGGAGTGCAGCACGAAATGTAGGTTTGATCTAAATATAGTTCCAGCCTCATACAAAATATAAACCAACCTCAGTTACAATAACCGAACTAGAATTCATTTCCAGAGAGATACAATTAATCTACCGACGTCCGTCTCACTCACTTACCAGCGGAAACCTCCATCCATTGTTCAAACCATACGTACACTATTATGACATCATAACTGGAACAAACATAAACGGAATAAAAATTTAGATGAGCAACCATTTTAATTTTCACGATTCATCTAACCCTAGCACTAGACGTCAACAAATATTGCTAATTCATATAATAGTAGTATAGAAGGTTGTGTATTAGCCTTTCGTGAGGTTGAGGTTGACCTTTTAAAAACAATTTTAAGATTTATTTATTTTACAACGAATGCGAAGCAAGTTTTAACAACTTATATTAATCATTCTCGTTGGCGCGGATGAAAGTGTAAATGTGGTCATTCGTGTGGGAGGAGACCAGAGTACCCGGAGAAAACCAACTGTCCGATCTGGCGACAACCGTACCATCTCACATACTTCCCTGTACGAGGATCAAACCCGGGTTGCATTAGTGAGAAGTGAGCGCGCTAACCACTGCGCTAATCGGACAGGTTGACATTGATGGTGAGCTTGACATTATATACACCAAACCCGGACATAACAATGGGTAGTAATCTGTACCAGTTACGTATATCACCATCGCCCAATAAGATATAACAGTACATGCGATACGTCAAAGAGGACCTACTTCCTCGTACATCCATCATCGTCAACCCGAAATGGGGTCCCGCTAATTAACAAAGAGAAGACTGATTTATTGACGTTAATTACCTATTGATGGGCGGGTTGACAGGTATACGTCAATCAATTCATCCGTGATCGATGGGCGGGTTGACAGGTATACGTCAATCAATTCATCCGTGATTGATGGGCGGGTTGACAGGTATACGTCAATCAATTCATCCGTGATTGATGAGTGGGTTGACAGGTATACGTCAATCAATTCATCCGTGATCGATGAGCGGGCGACTTGTTGACGACATTTACGTCGATCAAATTTGACGGGTTTATCCATCAACGTCGCCATCAACGTCAACATGTGACGCGAATGTGATTGAAGAGGTCATCGGAAGGTATGACACGCTGTACGCACCTCGTTCAATGTCAAGCTCACCCTCAAGCTCAACCTCAAGAAAGGCTAATACACAGCCTTCTATACTACTTATAATAAAAAGCGACGTCTAGTGCTTTGGCATTTTTGCGATGTTCCATTTCCAAATTGCATGAATCGGAAGCAATAGAACTTGCTAAATATCTAATCCGGTTATGATGATTATAATTTTAAATAAATATGAACCAAAAATATGAAGTTCCTCCTGAAGTTTGTACCTGGCGTAGCCCCCCCCCCCCCACTGAAATATGATGGGCATATGTTGAATACGCTACGCACGACACGGCTATAGAGTACTATATATGCTAAATCGCTACATGCAGAGTGGTTAATGAATGGTTTAAATAACACTTTGTCATAAGCTGGTCCAGGGACCCCTCCATGAAATGGGCCAGGTTCGCACTTTAACCAGTCGCCAAATGTCATATCGCTCCGCTCCTAAGATCATGTTACCATGTAGCGCGAAATCTCCGACAAACAAATACAATATGACTATGTGATATATAGAACTATATGGATTGAACCAGGACTATAGATAGATAAAACAGTAACGCGTAACCTCCGACAAACAAATACAATATGGCTATATGATATATAGAACTATATGGATTGAACCAGGACCATAGATAGATAAAACAGTAACGCGAAACCTCCGACAAACAAATACAATATGGCTATATGATATATAGAACTATATGGATTGAACCAGGACTATAGATAGATAAAACAGTAACCTCCGACAAACAAATACAATATGGCTATATGATATATAGAACTATATGGATTGAACCAGGACTATAGATAGATAAAACAGTAACCTCCGACAAACAAATACAATATGGCTATATGATATATAGAACTATATGGATTGAACCAGGACTATAGATAGATAAAACAGTAACGCGTAACCTCCGACAAACAAATACAATATGGCTATATGATATATAGAACTATATGGATTGAACCAGGACTATAGATAGATAAAACAGTAACGCGTAACCTCCGACAAACAAATACAATATGGCTATATGATATATAGAACTATATGGATTGAACCAGGACTATAGATAGATAAAACAGTAACGCGAAACCTCCGACAAACAAATACAATATGGCTATATGATATATAGAACTATATGGATTGAACCAGGACTATAGATAGATAAAACAGTAAACCTCCGACAAACAAATACAATATGGCTATATGATATATAGAACTATATGGATTGAACCAGGACTATAGATAGATAAACAGTAACACGTAACCTCCGACAAACAAATACAATATGGCTATATGATATATAGAACTATATGGATTGAACCAGGACTATAGATAGATAAAACAGTAACGCGAAACCTCCGACAAACAAATACAATATGGCTATATGATATATAGAACTATATGGATTGAACCAGGACTATAGATAGATAAACAGTAACACGTAACCTCCGACAAACAAATACAATATGGCTATATGATATATAGAACTATATGGATTGAACCAAGACTATAGCTAGATAAAACAGTAACACGAAACCTCCGACAAACAAATACAATATGGCTATATGATATATAGAACTATATGGATTGAACCAGGACTATAGATAGATAAACAGTAACACGTAACCTCCGACAAACAAATACAATATGGCTATATGATATATAGAACTATATGGATTGAACACGGACCATAGATAGATAAAACAGTAACCTCTGATAAACAAATACAATATGGCTATATGATATATAGAACTATAGGGATTGAACACGGACCATAGATAGATAAAACAGTAACCTCTGATAAACAAATACAATATGGCTATATGATATATAGAACTATAGGGATTGAACCAAATACATACATAGATAAAACATGTCCTCATTGAACAATTTGTCGAAAATATTTGTCTGATGGGAGTGGTGTCAGAATATACAGTGAAACTAGCTATGCTATGCTAGTAGTACACTAAAATAATAACCTGTTAGTGACATTTACATTGTAAATAATGCTGATGAATGGTCAAGTGTACAGTACGCATATTTGTTCTGGTGCAAAGAGTGGGAACGAATGTATACCTTCATTTATTCGTGTAAAACGTCAATGCATCTATCCATTCCCTGCTGTAAACAGCAATTATTGTTATATGTATGTATCGATATCATTGTGTAATATCGTATGCTTTCAATCATGACCTATTGATATTAGTATATATATTTCTGTGTGTGTTTTACGTTTATTTATCGTCGCTACCGGTTGCCCATATGTACGACAACTCCTGAAGAGATTAGTCATTTTCGATTTTTGGAGGATAGTGCAATGATACAGACAAAGACCCATTCCAGAGTCTCCTCTGGTTCTTTTACGTGCAAGTATACAGCACCGAAACGAGACATCGCTTTAAAGTCCCATCTGAAAGATTGTTAATTTTATTAGAGTCAGACGGGGGATCGAATATATATTTCACTGTTATAGCACAAACAAAACACCATGAAGACGACCAAACGCAATGCTCCACAAAATATTTTCTTGGGGGAATGCCTTCAGACCCACCTAACACAAATTCCTAGCTCCGCCTCCTCTGGCATTTGCTTAGCCAGAGACAGGCGTTGATATATTTTGTAACACCGAGACCATCAACTGGGCCGTATTGAGTTTCTGATAATGTCATTTTGCCAGAAGTAAATTAGTGAAAAATCGACAGACTGGAACCCATGCTAACATTTGCATTGAAAAGCTAAATGCGCATGCGTTCTTCTGGTCAAATAATTAGTTATTTATTATTGAAAATATTTCTTTCTGTTTTCCTTTCAGGCGCACATTCCTTCAGACCATTTGAGAATTGCCTTAGAACCCGAATGTGCAGCAGTATACGTACACACGAAAGAGTTGCCTACCCTTGATGCTATGTCGAATGTGAACACTGTCATGAGGCCAGGGTCATGCCATCTTATTGTGGATTTAGGAGGTGCGGTAAAAACTAAACATAAAATCATATTCCTATTCAAAAAGGCTTTCATAATTTCTTAGAAAGTTGTTATATATGGGGCGCCGTTTTGCTATTTATTCAGCATTTATGGTAATCCACGTTAATGATCGAACTACTTTCTATCTTTAGGTGGAACATTGGACATAGCAGCTCACCGGGTGAATGCCGACAATCAATTGGAGGAGATTATTCCACCAGAGGGAGGCCCATGGGGTAGCGACAGAATCAACATCAATTTTGAGAATTTTTTAATCAGCATTTCAGGTGGTCCAGCACTTTCAGACTTTCGTAACAACATGGAAGATTTCATTATGATGCAACGGCAGTTTGAGCAGAAGAAATGTGCATTTATGTATGTCGATGATGACTCAATGGTCATGATGAGGATTCCGAGTTCCTTTTGTAAATCACACAAGACACACAATCATGAGAATCTTAATGAGTCAATCAGGCAGATGCAATGTTCGGAAAACGTACACTTCAAATCTGACAAAATGAGAATGAAGGCGAAACTCTTTCGAGACTTCTTCAAAGAACCGATTGAAGGCGTTCTAAAGACTGTGACTGAAGTTCTGTCAAAAATTCCAGATGAAATCCAAACCATAATCTGTGTCGGTGGATTTTCCGACTGTTCGCTTCTGAAAAGCGCCCTTCACGCAACATTTCCAAAGAAAACCATAATAATCCCAGAAGAGGCAGTTACGGCAATAATGAAAGGAGCGATCATTTTCGGACGTGATCAGTCAATTGTAAATAAGCGCGTCAGCCGACTAACGTATGGTCTAGATTGGAACGAAGAATTTGACCCAACCGTACACGATCCAGCTAAACGCGAGGAAGTTGATGATGGACACATGTGCAGAGATATTTTCCTGAAATTGATCGGCAAAGGGGAAGAAATTCCATACAATAAACCAACACAGCAGATAGAAGCTTACGTGAAGTCCAGGTACCAAACTGTAATCGACTTCCCGTTCTACAGATCAGAAATAAAGGACTCCCCTCGTTACATTGATGACATTGGATGCCATCTAATGGGCACATTGAGCGTAAAGCTGATGGAAAATAAACACAATAGTCTTGATCGGTGTGTGAAGCTGAAAGTTTATTTCGGTGCCACCGAACTCATGGCTGAGGCCGAGGATAACTCGGGAAATACATACCAAGTAACATTTTACCTCGAAGAGACCGAACATTGATTAAATACATATGTATGTTACCGGTGAGTGATGCAGTATGAACTGCAAATCCTCATCTTGGCAGTTATCGGTAAGCTCAACACTACTCATCAACTGTGAGTCTCTGTGAAATAATTTACCTTGCAGCATTTTCAGTTTCTTTTCAGCACAAACAGACAATTGCCGCAACTAAAAACCCGAATAAAGGAATTCCACAACATTTGACTTTGCTACATATAGTGTCTTCAACATATATACTGATGTGCCATATATGTACTGATGTGACAAATAATGTATGCAAAGACTACATGTACTGATGTGCCAAATAATGTGCGCAAAGACTACATGTACTGATGTGACAAATATATACTGATGTGCCAAATAATGTGCGCAAAGACTACATGTACTGATGTGCCAAATAATGTGCGCAAAGACTATATGTACTGATGTGACAAATAATGTGCGCAAAGACTATATGTACTGATGTGCCAAATAATGTGCGCAAAGACTATATGTACTGATGTGACAAATAATGTGCGCAAAGACTATATGTACTGATGTGCCAAATAATGTGCGCAAATACTATATGTACTGATGTGCCAAATAATGTGCGCAAAGACTATATGTACTGATGTGCCAAATAATGTGCGCAAATACTATATGTACTGATGTGCCAAATAATGTGCGCAAAGACTATATGTACTGATGTGCCAAATAATGTGCGCAAAGACTATATGTACTGATGTGCCAAATAATGTGCGCAAAGACTATATGTACTGATGTGCCAAATAATGTGCGCAAATACTATATGTACTGATGTGCCAAATAATGTGCGCAAAGACTATATGTACTGATGTGACAAATAATGTGCGCAAATACTATATGTACTGATGTGACAAATAATGTACACAAATACTATATGTACTGATGTGACAAATAGTGTGCGCAAATACTATATGTACTGATGTGACAAATAGTGTGCTCAAATACTATATGTACTGATGTGACAAATAATGTACACAAATACTATATGTACTGATGTGACAAATAGTGTGCTCAAAGACTACATGTACTGATGTGACAAATAGTGTGCTCAAAGACTACATGTACTGATGTGACAAATAGTGTGCTCAAAGACTATATGTACTGATGTGACAAATAGTGTGCTCAAATACTATATGTACTGATGTGACAAATAATGTACACAAATACTATATGTACTGATGTGACAAATAATGTGCACAAAGACTACATGTACTGATGTGACAAATAGTGTGCTCAAAGACTATATGTACTGATGTGACAAATAGTGTGCTCAAATACTATATGTACTGATGTGACAAATAGTGTGCTCAAAGACTATATGTACTGATGTGACAAATAGTGTGCTCAAATACTATATGTACTGATGTGACAAATAGTGTGCTCAAAGACTATATGTACTGATGTGACAAATAGTGTGCTCAAATACTATATGTACTGATGTGACAAATAATGTACACAAATACTATATGTACTGATGTGACAAATAGTGTGCGCAAATACTATATGTACTGATGTGACAAATAGTGTGCGCAAAGACTATATGTACTGATGTGACAAATAGTGTGCTCAAATACTATATGTACTGATGTGACAAATAGTGTGCTCAAATACTATATGTACTGATGTGACAAATAGTGTGCTCAAAGACTATATGTACTGATGTGACAAATAGTGTGCTCAAAGACTATATGTACTGATGTGACAAATAGTGTGCTCAAAAACAATTATTGGTTACCTTGCCCTTAATTCAATTTTATTTCTCTCATTTCCTACAAACATGACAATACGAGGTATATATACGTGTACATTGTCCACTGGTTAACATATTGGACTTCGAATCCATGGATCTCTGGTTCGATCCCTCATCTGACCCTAATAATATCAACAGATTGTCAGGTGGGACTATAAATGGAAGTCTCGTGTATCAATGCTATATTCCCGTGTCTGACCCTAATAAAAGTAATAGTCTTTCAGATGAGGCGTTAAACCGAGGTCTCATGTCAGTGCTTTACACCGTGCACGTAAAAGAACCAGAGGAGACTCTGGAATGGGTTTCTGTCTGTATCATTGCACTATCCTCCAAAATCTAAAATGACTAATTTCTTCAAGAGGCGTCGCTCATATGGGCAACCGGTAGCAACGATATATAAACGTAAACAATACAAACGATGCTATACACCGGGAGTGTAAAAAAAGGCCGTAATACTTCTTGGAATCGGAGAGTATTCTGTATCTTGCAATATCCTCCTAATATAGTATTGACCGCTGGAGGTGTCACCCGGATTAGCCAAGGGACGATAGATAACTACCACAAAACAAACTATATATCCAATTGTGTAAGCTTATAGGTAAATAATATTTTATTTGCTATTTGACATTTACATTACATACATAATCATGACGATGCAAAGCAAAATGGGTTGGGCAACACGTTCTAACAACATTAGTAACCTGCCCTCTCCCATGTAAGCTTATACAAGATGCAACTAGTAGTAGCCATACATAGGTTGAGTGTTTTGAACAGTTATGTACATTTTTCATTCCAAGGTTGCAATATAGTATCATCTCGTTCTGTTTGTTTCCAGTTTTGAAACACAGACCTATAACTTGACATTTTCAATTGACACAGTCCTATAGCGTGACCTATTCCATTCACAGGTTCAATTCACACACAAGAGGGTGGCACTATGGACGCTGTCTATGGCATTATTGACCGTTTTACCGAGTATAGGGGTGGCACTATGGACGCTGTCTATGGCATTATTGACCGTTTTACCGAGTATAGGGGTGGCACTATGGACGCTGTCTATGGCAGTATGGACCGTTTTTTTTTATGGCGCTATGGGGATTTATACACATGCACATGTTTGACATGCCCCCATAGTGCCACCCCTAGTTACTACTAAAAATAACATAACACATAATAAATTTCAATATAATTTTTTTATTTACTAATAACTAATTAACTAATAATTTTAATAATAATATCATTTTTATACAAATATTCATGAGTATATTGTAACTATTACTAAAAAACATTAATATTTTCCCCAATAAAATATCTAATATCCATTAATATTTCTCCAAACTTATTTAGTCCTTTCCATTTTGCTTGCACTGTCGCATTTTTATGCCACATATTTAAGCCAATACCCCAAATACAGTCTCGTGGGTTAGCCTCTGCAAGAATTTTATTATTTGTATTTAATAAAAATCTCTTTAAGTATTCGTTTTGTTTATATTTTAACCAGTTTCCATCAAAAAGCACTTGTTCTGAATCTCTGTTCCATTGTTGTACATCAAAAAGTTCAGATCTTGACCTTCCTAGGTGTCGTATTTCTGCTGCATTTGTAGAAATAAGGATTTTCTCTGCAATAGTATGTTCTTGACATTGTACCATTTTTTTATGTTGAAAATATTGTTCAGTACATATATATTTCACTCCATCACTATCTATAAAGTCTGCAAGGTAAAAATTACTGAAGACACTGTTTTGTCCATAAAATAAAACCATATCGTTTGTTATTCTGTCATCCATAGTTCTCTTCAAATCTTTCTTTCTAAATGATGGTCTAGTAATACACCGCATACATTTATATAATCATCATCCTCTGGAGTTATTTTTGTCTTCTCTAAATAGTTATTATATATTATATCCCAACTGTCTAAATCAAGTTTTTCTTTTAACACAGCTTCTATATCTTTATGTTTAACAACCGCAATATTTCTGTTATATAAATAATGTTTTATAACACTTTCCATATCTATATATGGCCTCAAATGTATATATACATTTGACAACATATTACCAAAATTCTCCTCTTTTGGTATTCTCTTTCGTGTTATTTCTTCATTAACCATATCAATCAAAACCTCACCCCCTAAATCTAAATGTATAATACTATTAACAAATTCTGAACAAAATCCTCCTTCCACACCGATTTTTACTATATGTGACATGTTACTACCAAGTTCTCTTTGAATGATGGTATAGTAACACATCAAGTACATTTATATAGCTTTCATCATATGGTAATACTAATCTATTTCTAGAAACAACATAATCATCATACATTGAGGTCCATTTCTCATATCCCATACCTAATTTGTGTACATAAATTCTATATCATCTAATTCAACGATATCTAATTTACGTTTCGATAGAAAATGTGATAATATACTTTCTATATCCATTTCTTTCCCTAAATATTGTTGCGCATATGAAAAAAGCATCCCATAATAATTGTTATATGTTGCCCCATCTAAAATTAAAATATGTTCAGGAGTAATTGTTGTTAAGTCAACATCTCCTACTTTTCTGATTATTTCCTCATTTACCATTTCTATATACATTTCTGTATCTAAACCCAATTGTACTTTAGAATATTGTAACCCAAATGATGTATCAACCCTATGATGTATCAACCCTATGATGTATCAACCCTATGATGTATCAACCCTATGATGTATCAACCCTATGATGTATCAACCCTATGATGTATCAACCCTATGATGTATCAACCCTATGATGTATCAACCCTATGATGTATCAACCCTATGATGTGAATTCATATTGATGTCTTACTACGATATCATAAGTAAAAAATAATGATAGTATGTTATAGTTGTTGTGACTTATATACTGTCTCTTTAGGTTCTGTGTTATATTAATAGAACAGTCTATTAATAGTTCCATGAATATAATATTTAAATGTCTATGTAATTGAATTACATTTATAGTATCTGGTGTATCTGGTATATTGAGCGTACTTCTTGACAAGATAATCATTATACATTATATGACAACATATGAGAGATGTTCCCCTATCGGAATATGTGTAATGGTCCTGAAAAGGACCGTATTTTGCCTTCCTAACAATATCATGTTAAGGTATTGTTCTCAGGGTCTATAATCTCCGGAGGAAATATTGAGTTCGAGATAGAATCTCCACAATAATCCACCGGCGTAAGCCCTCCATAAACCGGTACATAACTCATCATTCGTCTGAGGTAGTCATCATTAGTTTCTGGAGCTGGTGGTGTTGATGTAATAACTGGCTTCATAATCAGCTCCACGATATGGCTCCACCGCCCTCCTAGCATAGGATCATTCAAATAATCTATTAAGCTTGACATTGTGAGATAATCAATAATGAATAAAAACATAAACAAACACGCCATATATAACAGAGGTATTGGATTGACCTACACGCTATAAATAGATTCTATATAACATAGTATCGGTTGTTTTGACCTACTACATATTATACGTTATATATAGTGTAACATGTCTAATGTATAGCGCTACGGTAACCTACATTTAAATAATCCATTAAAACAAAATAAACATAATCCATGCATAAATAAGAAATTGTTATGTTCATAACATAGCTTACAGTAATATGTTTCTTTACCGCACCAATGACAAAAATAACCTAACAGTTTTTCCCAGATATCTGATTCACTATCAAAACAAATACTAGCACCACAACATTGACAATCACCTTCTAATATAATAGTATGATTAAACTTTGATGCATAAAATTCCCCTGCTATATCTTTAAAATGTATAGCCATATTGTTTTGCTAAGTATAAAATATGAACTATGCTGGTGTAATGTTATATATGTTGTGAATGGACTAGATATTTGACAAAACATGAGAGATATTTTCTTATCGAGAAATATGTATTGGTCCTGAAAAGGACCGTTTTATATGCAGCCCTAAAAAGGGCTATTTATATTTGGCCCTGAAAAGGGCCGTTTTACGTTTATACTAAAAATTAGTACAATTCCGGACATGATGCAGTGTCCACTTCTCCAGCGTCACACATACACGCCGATACCATACTGTCTGGTTGGCAAGAGTCACAGGTACACCCTGCAGGTTGAAGTTCAACCATAGCATCTGAAGGTCCGCCGATCCTGGAAAACCCTCTCATTTGAGTTTGTTGTGTAGCCGTCCTTGGGGCAGGCATACCGAAGTATCGTATGGCAGTCTCCGTAGCTACAGGCATTTCAGGCTCGATCCCGAAGTATCGCGCTGAACTCTCCGACTTTATCGGGGTAGAATACCATGGTCTTGTGTCTATCTCTGCAGCCTGTGTGTGGTGTTGAGGTGATTGTGGTATCGGAGATCTTGAAACCGACTCTGTAGGTAGAGTTGTCTCAGGTTCTGGAGATTCCGGAGAGCTTCTTGTAACTGGAGATCTTGGAGTCTGTTCCTGAGGTACTTCAGCCGGTGGAGGATATTGTGGTGATCTCGGTCTTCTTCCTGTCGGTTGGTATGGTCTATACCTCAACTCGTTAATGTTCCTTAATGAGTGTCTTGCCTGTCTTGAAGCTCTTCTTCTAGAGGCCAATTCGGTTGCCTCAGCCCTCAATAGATCCGATGTCTCCAGATATAGCTGTTCTTCATAACGCTGTATCGCCTCAAGTACCCTCATACGTCTGATAATATCAGCTATGTACAAATTCGACATGACGGTAAGTTTCACTGTATGGCAAAATAACAGTAATGGTAAAATCAATACCGTGCGCATCATTTTATAGGAAATTTTAGGATTGACCTCCATGCTAAAAATAACTTTTTTGTAAAAGTATAGTGTATGTTATTATTACATCGGATTGACCTACTTTACTAGTATAAAAAGCCAATATTGAAAAATAGGTTACACTCTTATTCACGATGAATGACCTACAAGATTTGTTATCTACAGCGATGAATAATACTGGACTCCCTTCAGATCCATATTATCAGCAACCCCCAGCAATGGTGTATCAACCAACACAGACTACACCACAACAAATACCTGTGCAAAATAAAGAAGAGGTTCAGATGAAAACCAAAGTACTCTTTGGTATATATGGGGAACTACAAAGGATGAATATTAATTTGGCTACAATCGCTAATAATATTGAGAAGATAGTTCAAAATAAAACTACAAAGACTCCTGAGGACCCGATAATGAAGCCTGCCGAAATACAGCTAAATTTCTCATGTAAACCGCTTGAGATCCCAATAGTATGCATAAGCACAAACCCAGTGCAGATAGAGACATGCTGTATAGATGAAGAAAAACACAGACAGAGTCACAAGAAAAGAAAAGAGCCGTATCATAAGAAAGAAGATAGAAAAGATGAGAAGAAAGATAAGAAGAAAGAGGAACACACAACACACACAACCCAGACGAAGAAACCATTATATGATGGTCAAGGGAACTACGGGAAAAATATGTTTATTAAATAAACATATTTTGAAAAAACGGTCCTTTTCAGGACCAATACATATTTCTCGATAAGAAATATCTCTCAAATTTGTCAAAATATCTAGTCCTACAATATACTTGTATTAAAATATTAGTTAGAGTGTATAAAAAATCTATATATAACGTATAATATGTAGTAGGTCAAAAAACCGATACTATGTTATATAGAATCTATTTATAGCTAGTAGGTCAATCCAATATTCCGCTATAAATTATCTGTTCAATATGAAAATGTTTATCAGTTATCAAAAATGATTGGAAGACGATTACTGCGTGTGGTTATAGGAATCTATAAGAAGATAAGAAATTATCGGAAAATAATACATGAACAATCGGAGGTATGCGATAACAACATAAATGAATATACGGAGTACAAGGAACAACGTCGATACGACCTGGAACAATTCTTCCTTAGACGTGATGTTATTTGGCCGAGAAATCAAGTATATATGGTTAAATTGGTGAATATATACCCGGATTTATCAGAGTTTTTATAAATAAAAACTTAGATAAAAACAGCCCTTTTTAGGGCTGCATATAAAACGGTCCTTTTCAGGACCAATACATATTTCTCGATAAGAAATATCTCTCAAATTTGTCAAAATATCTAGTCCTACCCCAAACATATACTTGTATTAAAATATTATCTAGAGTGTATAACAAATCTATATATAACGTATAATATGTAGTGGGTCAAAAAAACCAATACTATGTTATATAGAATCTATTTATAGCGTGTAGGTCAATCCAATACCTCTGTTATATATGGCGTGTTTGTTTATGTTTTTATTGATTATCTCACGATGACAGCTCTTAATGATGTTCAGATCCAGGGTGTTATGGCGCAGTACAAAAAACTTGGTGAAGTTATAGAAGACCATAGAAATCAACTGGGACAGTTGGAGGCTACAATTAGGCTCTATGAGTATAATTATAACCATTTAGCGGCTATAATATCGACCATTCGACCTTCGATTCCTGGAGCTGAATCCGAAAACTTGGCACAAACAGAACAACCACCTCAGAGTTCTAACTTTGTAACAGAACCTGACAATTGGAACAATGATGACGAACCATTGTTCACCTTAACGGAAGGCAATGGACGATTGATGGGCGGTACTTACTGTCGTAGTAAGGTTACAAGTGGGGCATATTGTCCTACATGTCGTGGTAAACATTGCGGTGAATAGTTTTAAACTATATATCAACGGCCCTTTTCATGGCCCATAATAAAATGAAATAAAAACCTCTTAGATTTTGTCAAAGTATTATTTTATTATATTACAATCACAACATCAAAATATAAATTGAAATAACCACAATACATAACTAATACAGGTTATACAAATAATAATATGTACATCCAATACAATGAGTGTTATAAAGTTAACTCTATTTATAGGTATTTCAATGTCAATTTTATACCATATCTATTAGTGTTATTTTAATAACATAATTTTTAAAACACTGTAATGCCATACAATCATCTTATAGATTCAATAGTCTTTTCTTACGAAATGCCTTCAATGGAGCCCTCTCCTTTGTGGTATCTTCTACTCGTGGTCTCTTTTTCAATGGTTCCTCACATTCATCTATGGTGTCCATTAGGGTCCTTTTTGGTTTTGGAGTCGAACAAGTCATATTCTGCAGCTCACCTTTAAATGGGACTCCAGGTGAAATACCGGAATCCATTTCTACATCCATGATGTCCTCTACATCCCATATTTTATCGGCATTGGTGTTGGTTTGTGGTGCAATTTCTGTTTGGTTGGTGACCTCAAACTCGCTCGATTCAGGTTTATCATAGGTTGGATAAATAGTATTCTCCTTTTTCAATGTATATTTGTCAGGGCATGTAGTAGCATAATGCCCCGGTTTGTTACATTTATAACAAGTTATATTATTTATAAACTTGGTCGGTTGTGTTTTGTTGATACATTCATTCGCATAGTGTCCTTTTTTCTTACAAATATAACAATAAATGTTTTTCTGGCCCTGTTCATTTCCATATGCTTTATACCATAATTCATTTAACTTCAAACTCATTTCATTTAATTGTTGTTGCATACTCATGATTGTTACTGAATGATTGCCAAAGTAGTGAATAAATAATGTCTATGAAATAACCTATATTTATAGTAAACTGATGTAGCTAAATTTAGATAATTAAAATATAAATAGATAATGTTTATTTATAGCTCAAAAGAGTGTATATAAGAATAAAAATCAAAATAACAAATCAGTCATATAATAATGGCTACAAAATTAGTAGAATATTCAGATTCTTCTAGTAGTGATGAATCTTCAAATGAAGATTCTTCAAATGAAGAATCTTCAAATAAAATATTATACACTAATGATAAATATTATAAAATTAATGAATTGCAAAGTAGAAAATCGAGAAAATATAGATCTCAAAGTAAAGTATATGATTTGACCTTTAACCAATATGATAAACCATTTGACTTTACTAATGAATTATTTAACAATTTAGTAACCCAAATAAAAGAAAAATCAAACGTACAACCAAATGATAAAATTAGATTTTCTATTACACATCCTACATTAGAATTTGGTATTCATATACCATTTAATGATGCTGAAAATATATCAGGAACAACATTATTGAATGAAATCGAAAGAGTAGGTCAAAGTAATAAAGAATTTAAAATACATGATAATGGTTTGAGAGTTGAATTTACTCATACATCAATGCCTATTGGAGGTAGTAGAAAAACAATGCATCATGGTAGTGAAAAAAGCATTGATAATATGATAAATATAAAACGTAGCATTATTAAAATTGAAAATAGTGAGGATAGTATGTGTTTAGCTAGATCTATTGTTGTATGTATGTGTAAATTAAATACTGATAAAAGTGATGAATGGAAAAAAAATGGAGGAAAATTAGAAGCACAGACAACCCTCTTCAAAAACAAGAAGCAGAACAATTATTAAATAAAGTTGGTATAGACATAAACCAGAAATGTGGTATTGAAGAATATAAAATAATACAAAATGAAATATATCCGGAATATATTATTAAAATACATCAACAACATGGAAAAGGGGAACATTTATTTGAACCATATAGAATGACTGATAATAGTAAAGTTATACATTTATATTATCATGATAATCATTATGATAGTATTATCTCAATCAGAGGTTTTTTTGGTTATAGTTATTTTTGTGAATATTGTGATGTAGGTTATAGTAATAAAGAACACCATAAATGTAATAATATATGTAAATGTTATTCGCATGAATTATGTGAAAAAAAAGAAAGTATTCATTGTAATATTTGTAGCCGGTGGTTTGTTAGTATATCATGTTATGAAAATCATAAAACCATTAAAGGAAAACATAAGAAAAATATATGTTCGTCTGTACAGTTATGTAAAAAATGTGATACTCTATTAATAGAAAGTAAAAAAAATCATATATGTCCAGGGTTTAAGAAATGTAAATATTGTAAATTAATAGTACCCTTGGACCATGATTGTTATATACCGATATATGTATCTGAACCATTAAAACAAGGACCTAAAATAGTACCCTATATATTTTATGACTTTGAATGTCAATTTGATGATGGGGAACATAAACCAAATTATTGTGTAGCTCAACGGGCATGTGACAAATGTATTTGTAAATCAGTTACCGAATATTGTGACCATTGTAATAATATTGAAGGTGAAAAACAAATGATATTTGAAGGGGAAAATACATTACAAGAATTCTGTAAATGGTTATTTAGTCCTATTCATAATTATTCAACAGTAATAGCTCATAATGGAAGAGGGTATGATACACAATTTGTTTTAAGATATTTAATTACACATGGTACAATTAAACCTGATTTAATTATGAATGGGAATAATATTATGTTATTAAAATATAAAAATATAAGATTAATATATTCCTTAAATTTTATAGGAATGCCTTTAGCATCATTCCCAAAAACATTTGGATTAAAAGAATTAGCTAAAGGTTGGTTTCCTTTTTGGGCTAATATTAGTCAATATCAAAACTATATTGGGCCATATTTACCATTAGACTATTATAAACCAGGGTGTATGAAGCCTGAAAATCGTGATATATTTATGAAATGGTATGATGATAAAATAAATAATCAAGATTTTTTTGATTTTAGAAAAGAAATGAAAAAGTATTGTATATCAGATGTTGATATTTTAAGAAGAGGGTGTGGGGAATTTATATTACAATTTCTAAATAGTGATCAAATTAATCCCTTTTGAGGCAATAACATTACCTCAAGCTTGTAATAAAGCGTGGAGAAAAAATTATATGCCTAAAAATAGTCTTGGGGTCATATCTGATAGTGGCTATCCTAACAAAAATAAATATTCTATTAAAGGGGTAAGATGGCTCCAGGCCTATAGTGCTGATTTAAATAAGAAAATGTGTCATGCATTAAATGGAGGTGAGAAAAAAATCGGTAAATGTCATGTAGATGGATATTGTGACGGCGTAATATATGAATTGCTGGGTTGTTTATATCATGGATGTGAGAAATGTTATCCAAATAGAAAATATATCAATCCATATACTAAAAATACAATGGTACAACTTCATGAAGAAACTATTAAACGATTTAACGAATTAAAAATATTAGGTTATAAAATTATTTATATATGGGAATGTGATTTTGATAATTATAAGGATATCAATAGTGAATATAAGAATAATATAAATGTATTATACCCATATAGAGAGCCTATTAAACCTAGAGATGCTCTATTTGGGGGTAGAACAAATGCTGTAAAATTATATCATAAAATAAAAGATGATGAACAAATAAAATATGTTGATATATGTTCATTATATCCATATGTTAATAAATATAAAAAATATCCATGTGGACATCCTAATATATTAAGTCCGGAACAAATTGATATAAAATATATTAGTGACTATCAGGGTTTGATAAAATGTAAAATACTACCACCTCAAACATTATGGATGCCTGTATTACCAATACATTGTAATAAAAAAATGATATTTACTCTATGTTATACATGTGCTAAGAATGAAGATGATTATTGCAAACATACAGAAAATCAAAGAGCATTGATTGGTACATGGACAACTGTAGAAATACAGAAAGCGTTAGATGAAGGTTATCAAATATTAGAAACATATCAAATATGGCATTGGAGTGATTGGAGTTCAGATGTATATAAACAATATATCGATAAGTATTTAAAAATGAAACAAGAGGCTAGTGGGTATCCAAATTGGGTTAAAAATGAAGATGATGAAAAGATGTTTAAAACTGATTATTTTGATGCAGAAGGTATTGTACTTGAAAATATTGAATATATCCCTGGAAAACGAGCATTTGCAAAAACTATGCTTAATTGTATATGGGGTAAAAATGCTCAAAATAACAAATTGCCTCATTGTGAATATATTAGTAAAGTCTCAAGGTTTTTTGATATTATGAATGATAGTAATATTGAGGTCAGTAGTATTGATATGTTTGATCATGATAATTTCATATTAATGAATTATAAGGATTTAACTGATGAAATTGAACCTCATTCATCAGCTAATGTTGTAGTTGCATCATTTGTAACTGCATATGCAAGATTAGAATTGTATGCAGTTCTTGAACTATTAGGTGATAGAGTATTATACTTTGATACAGACAGTATTATATTTGTATATAAACCAGGGGAATATAATATTCCTATTGTTAACAGTCGCTTAGGTAAATGGACGGATGAAGTACCTGATGGAAAAATTATAAGCTATGTTGGTTTAGGCCCTAAAAATTATGGGTATCAATATGATGTAGATGGCGTTATATTGACTAAATGTAAAGTAAAAGGAATTACATTAGATTACAATACATCTCAAAAAGTAAACTTTGAATCTATGATTAAATGTATAAATGATAGAAAAAATTATTCTATACATATCACATATGAGTCTCGTATTAAAAAATCTAAAAATAGAAAGGTCACTAGTGAAACTCAGACAAAAACATTTCGGTCGGTATATACAAAACGATTAGTTGTAGACAACTATTCGACTGTACCATACGGTTTTCACCATGATTAA
>CM026391.1:877772-911309 GCA_014843695.1 Archivesica marissinica
TGTTTATGACACAACCTAATTGTTTACTCCTATATAACTAGTTGACCTACTTTTATACTTTTATGATTATATGGGTGGTGTGACATACTTTTTCAGACATATATAGATGGTAATGTTATGACCTGATCCAGGGATCACAGGTTTGATCCACCTGTCTGACCCTAATAAAATTAACAGTTTTTCCGATGGGACTAAAACCGAGGTCTCATGTCGGTGCTGTACACTGTGCACGTAAAAGAACCAGAGGAGACTCTGGAATGGGTCTCTGTCTGTATCATGCACTATCCTCCAAAAATCTAAAATGACTGATCTCTTCAGGAGGCGACGATAAATAAATATAAAACACACCCACACCCACACCCACACCCACACCCACACACACACACACACACACACACACACACACACACACACACACACACACACACCTACGTTTTCACTATTAAATAGCTGGTATGATCTACCTTCATACCTCATTCATAGCTGGTATGATCTACCTTCATACCTCATTCATAGCTGGTATGATCTACCTTCATAGCTGGTATGATCTACCTTCATAACTCATTCATATCTGGTATGATCTACCTTCACAGCTCATTCATATCTGGTATGATCTACCTTCATACCTCATTCATAGCTGGTAGGCCTCTGTCACAATGGTTGTTGCTGCTGCTATGTCACAATGGTTGTTGCTGCTGCTATGTCACAATGGTTGCTGCTGCTGCTATGTCACAATGGTTGCTGCTGCGGCTCTGTCACAATGGTTGCTGCTGCGGCTATGTCACAATGGTTGTTGCTGCTGCTATGTCACAATGGTTGTTGCTGCTGCTATGTCACAATGGTTGTTGCTGCGGCTATGTCACAATGGTTGCTGCTGCGGCTATGTCACAATGGTTGCTGCTGCGGCTCTGTCACAATGGTTGTTGCTGCTGCTATGTCACAATGGTTGTTGCTGCTGCTATGTCACAATGGTTGTTGCTGCTGCTATGTCACAATGGTTGTTGCTGCTCCTATGTCACAATGGTTGTTGCTGCTGCTATGTCACAATGGTTGTTGCTGCGGCTCTGTCACAATGGTTGTTGCTGCTGCTATGTCACAATGGTTGTTGCTGCGACTATGTCACAATGGTTGCTGCTGCTGCTATGTCACAATGGTTGCTGCTGCGGCTCTGTCACAATGGTTGCTGCTGCGGCTCTGTCACAATGGTTGTTGCTGCTGCTATGTCACAATGGTTGTTGCTGCTGCTATGTCACAATGGTTGCTACTGCGGCTCTGTCACAATGGTTGCTGCTGCGGCTATGTCACAATGGTTGCTGCTGCGGCTCTGTCACAATGGTTGGTGCTGCTGCTATGTCACAATGGTTGTTGCTGCTGCTATGTCACAATGGTTGTTGCTGCTGCTATGTCACAATGGTTGTTGCTGCTGCTATGTCACAATGGTTGTTGCTGCTGCTATGTCACAATGGTTGTTGCTGCGGCTATGTCACAATGGTTGTTGCTGCGGCTATGTCACAATGGTTGCTGCTGCGCTTGTCACAATGGTTGTGCTGCTGCTATGTCACAAGTTTTGCTCTCTATGTCACAATGGTTGTTGCTGCTGCTATGTCACAATGGTTGTTGCTGCTCCTATGTCACAATGGTTGTTGCTGCTGCTATGTCACAATGGTTGTTGCTGCGGCTCTGTCACAATGGTTGTTGCTGCTGCTATGTCACAATGGTTGTTGCTGCTGCTATGTCACAATGGTTGTTGCTGCTGCTATGTCACAATGGTTGTTGCTGCTGCTATGTCACAATGGTTGTTGCTGCTGCTATGTCACAATGGTTGTTGCTGCTGCTATGTCACAATGGTTGTTGCTGCTGCTATGTCACAATGGTTGTTGCTGCGGCTATGTCACAATGGTTGTTGCTGCTGCTATGTCACAATGGTTGTTGCTGCGGCTATGTCACAATGGTTGTTGCTGCTGCTATGTCACAATGGTTGCTGCTGCGCTATGTCACAATGGTTGCTGCTGCTATGTCACAATGGTTGCTGCTGCGGCTCTGTCACAATGGTTGTTGCTGCTGCTATGTCACAATGGTTGTTGCTGCGGCTATGTCACAATGGTTGTTGCTGCTGCTATGTCACAATGGTTGCTGCTGCGGCTATGTCACAATGGTTGTTGCTGCTATGTCACAATGGTTGTTGCTGCGGCTATGTCACAATGGTTGTTGCTGCGGCTATGTCACAATGGTTGTTGCTGCGGCTATGTCACAATGGTTGTTGCTGCGGCTATGTCACAATGGTTGGTGCTGCGGCTATGTCACAATGGTTGTTGCTGCTGCTATGTCACAATGGTTGTTGCTGCTCCTATGTCACAATGGTTGTTGCTGCTGCTATGTCACAATGGTTGTTGCTGCTGCTATGTCACAATGGTTGTTGCTGCTGCTATGTCACAATGGTTGTTACTGCGGCTCTGTCACAATGGTTGTTGCTGCTGCTATGTCACAATGGTTGTTGCTGCGGCTATGTCACAATGGTTGTTGCTGCTGCTATGTCACAATGGTTGCTGCTGCTCCTATGTCACAATGGTTGCTGCTGCGGCTCTGTCACAATGGTTGCTGCTGCTCCTATGTCACAATGGTTGGTCTGCTGCTATGTCACAATGGTTGTTGCTGCTGCTATGTCACAATGGTTGTTGCTGCGACTGTCACAATGGTTGCTACTGCGGCTCTGTCACAATGGTTGCTGCTGCGGCTATGTCACAATGGTTGCTGCTGCGGCTCTGTCACAATGGTTGGTGCTGCTGCTATGTCACAATGGTTGTTGCTGCTGCTATGTCACAATGGTTGTTGCTGCTGCTATGTCACAATGGTTGTTGCTGCTGCTATGTCACAATGGTTGTTGCTGCTCCTATGCCACAATGGTTGTTGCTGCTGCTATGTCACAATGGTTGTTGCTGCTCCTATGTCACAATGGTTGTTGCTGCTGCTATGTCACAATGGTTGTTACTGCGGCTCTGTCACAATGGTTGTTGCTGCTGCTATGTCACAATGGTTGTTGCTGCGACTATGTCACAATGGTTGCTGCTGCGGCTATGTCACAATGGTTGCTGCTGCGGCTCTGTCACAATGGTTGCTGCTGCGGCTCTGTCACAATGGTTGTTGCTGCTGCTATGTCACAATGGTTGTTGCTGCTGCTATGTCACAATGGTTGTTGCTGCGACTATGTCACAATGGTTGCTACTGCGGCTCTGTCACAATGGTTGCTGCTGCGGCTATGTCACAATGGTTGTTGCTGCTGCTATGTCACAATGGTTGTTGCTGCTGCTATGCACAATGGTTGTTGCTGCTATGTCACAATGGTTGTTGCTGCTGCTATGTCACAATGGTTGTTGCTGCTGCTATGTCACAATGGTTGTTGCTGCGGCTCTGTCACAATGGTTGTTGCTGCTGCTATGTCACAATGGTTGTTGCTGCTGCTATGTCACAATGGTTGTTGCTGCTGCTATGTCACAATGGTTGTTGCTGCTGCTATGTCACAATGGTTGTTGCTGCGGCTATGTCACAATGGTTGCTGCTGCGGCTATGTCACAATGGTTGTTGCTGCTATGTCACAATGTTGTTGCTGCTGCTATGTCACAATGGTTGTGCTGCGCTATGTCACAATGTTGTGCTGCTATGTCACAATGGTTGTGCTGCGCTGCTATGTCACAATGGTTGTTGCTGCGGCTATGTCACAATGGTTGTTGCTGCGGCTATGTCACAATGGTTGTTGCTGCGGCTATGTCACAATGGTTGTTGCTGCTGCTATGTCACAATGGTTGTTGCTGCTCCTATGTCACAATGGTTGTTGCTGCTGCTATGTCACAATGGTTGTTGCTGCTCCTATGTCACAATGGTTGTTGCTGCTGCTATGTCACAATGGTTGTTGCTGCGGCTCTGTCACAATGGTTGTTGCTGCTGCTATGTCACAATGGTTGTTGCTGCGGCTATGTCACAATGGTTGCTGCTGCGGCTATGTCACAATGGTTGCTGCTGCGGCTCTGTCACAATGGTTGGTGCTGCTGCTATGTCACAATGGTTGTTGCTGCTGCTATGTCACAATGGTTGTTGCTGCTGCTATGTCACAATGGTTGTTGCTGCGGCTATGTCACAATGGTTGCTGCTGCGGCTATGTCACAATGGTTGCTGCTGCGGCTCTGTCACAATGGTTGGTGCTGCTGCTATGTCACAATGGTTGTTGCTGCTGCTATGTCACAATGGTTGTTGCTGCTGCTATGTCACAATGGTTGTTGCTGCTGCTATGTCACAATGGTTGTTGCTGCTCCTATGTCACAATGGTTGTTGCTGCTGCTATGTCACAATGGTTGTTGCTGCTCCTATGTCACAATGGTTGTTGCTGCTGCTATGTCACAATGGTTGTTACTGCGGCTCTGTCACAATGGTTGTTGCTGCGGCTATGTCACAATGGTTGTGCTGGCTATGTCACAATGGTTGTGCTGCGGCTATGTCACAATGGTTGCTGCTGCGGCTATGTCACAATGGTTGCTGCTGCGGCTCTGTCACAATGGTTGGTGCTGCTGCTATGTCACAATGGTTGTTGCTGCTGCTATGTCACAATGGTTGTTGCTGCTGCTATGTCACAATGGTTGTTGCTGCGACTATGTCACAATGGTTGCTACTGCGGCTCTGTCACAATGGTTGCTGCTGCGGCTATGTCACAATGGTTGCTGCTGCGGCTCTGTCACAATGGTTGGTGCTGCTGCTATGTCACAATGGTTGTTGCTGCTGCTATGTCACAATGGTTGTTGCTGCTGCTATGTCACAATGGTTGTTGCTGCTGCTATGTCACAATGGTTGTTGCTGCTCCTATGTCACAATGGTTGTTGCTGCTGCTATGTCACAATGGTTGTTGCTGCTCCTATGTCACAATGGTTGTTGCTGCTGCTATGTCACAATGGTTGTTACTGCGGCTCTGTCACAATGGTTGTTGCTGCTGCTATGTCACAATGGTTGTTGCTGCTGCTATGTCACAATGGTTGTTCTTGCTATGTCACAATGGTTGTTGCTGCTGCTATGTCACAATGGTTGCTGCTGCGGCTATGTCACAATGGTTGCTGCTGTGGCTCTGTCACAATGGTTGTTGCTGCTGCTATGTCACAATGGTTGTTGCTGTGGCTATGTCACAATGGTTGTTCTGCTGCTATGTCACAATGGTTGCTGCTGCTCCTATGTCACAATGGTTGCTGCTGCGGCTCTGTCACAATGGTTGCTGCTGCTCCTATGTCACAATGGTTGCTCTGCGGCTCGTCACAATGTTGTTGCTGCGACTATGTCACAATGGTTGCTGCTGCTGCTATGTCACAATGGTTGCTGCTGCGGCTCTGTCACAATGGTTGGTGCTGCTGCTATGTCACAATGGTTGTTGCTGCTCCTATGTCACAATGGTTGTTGCTGCTGCTATGTCACAATGGTTGTTGCTGCTCCTATGTCACAATGGTTGTTACTGCGGCTCTGTCACAATGGTTGTTGCTGCTGCTATGTCACAATGGTTGTTGCTGCTGCTATGTCACAATGGTTGTTACTGCTGCTATGTCACAATGGTTGTTGCTGCTGCTATGTCACAATGGTTGTTGCTGCTGCTATGTCACAATGGTTGCTGCTGCGGCTATGTCACAATGGTTGTTGCTGCTGCTATGTCACATTGGTTGCTGCTGTGGCTCTGTCACAATGGTTGTTGCTGCTGCTATGTCACAATGGTTGTTGCTGTGGCTATGTCACAATGGTTGTTGCTGCTGCTATGTCACAATGGTTGCTGCTGCTCCTATGTCACAATGGTTGCTGCTGCGGCTCTGTCACAATGGTTGCTGCTGCTCCTATGTCACAATGGTTGCTGCTGCGGCTCTGTCACAATGGTTGTTGCTGCGACTATGTCACAATGGTTGCTGCTGCGGCTATGTCACAATGGTTGCTGCTGCGGCTCTGTCACAATGGTTGTTGCTGCTGCTATGTCACAATGGTTGTTGCTGCTATGTCACAATGGTTGTTGCTGGGCTCTGTCACAATGGTTGGTGCTGCTGCTATGTCACAATGGTTGTTGCTGCTATGTCACAATGGTTGCTGCTGCTATGTCACAATGGTTGTTGCTGCTGCTATGTCACAATGGTTGTTGCTGCTCCTATGTCACAATGGTTGTTGCTGCGGCTATGTCACAATGGTTGTTGCTGCTCCTATGTCACAATGGTTGCTGCTGCGGCTATGTCACAATGGTTGTTGCTGCGACTATGTCACAATGGTTGCTGCTGCGGCTATGTCACAATGGTTGCTGCTGCGGCTCTGTCACAATGGTTGGTGCTGCTGCTATGTCACAATGGTTGTTGCTGCTGCTATGTCACAATGGTTGTTGCTGCTGCTATGTCACAATGGTTGTTGCTGCTGCTATGTCACAATGGTTGTTGCTGCTCCTATGTCACAATGGTTGTTGCTGCTGCTATGTCACAATGGTTGTCTGCGGCTCTCTCTGTCACAAGTTGTCTGGCTTGTCACAATGGTTGTGCTGCTGCTATGTCACAATGGTTGTTGCTGCTGCTATGTCACAATGGTTGTTGCTGCGGCTATGTCACAATGGTTGTTGCTGCGGCTATGTCACAATGGTTGTTGCTGCTGCTATGTCACAATGGTTGCTGCTGCGGCTATGTCACAATGGTTGTTGCTGCTATGTCACAATGGGTGTTGCTGCGGCTATGTCACAATGGTTGGTCTTTCGGCTATGTCACAATGGTTGTTGCTGTGGCTATGTCACAATGGTTGTTGCTGCGGCTATGTCACAATGGTTGGTCTTTCGGCTATGTCACAATGGTTGGTGTTGCGGCTATGTCACAATGGTTGTTGCTGCTATGTCACAATGGTTGTTGCTGCTATGTCACAATGGTTGTTGCTGTGGCTCTGTCACAATGGTTGGTGCTGCTGCTATGTCACAATGGTTGTTGCTGCTATGTCACAATGGTTGTTGCTGCTCCTATGTCACAATGGTTGCTGCTGCTCCTATGTCACAACGGTTGCTGCTGCGACTCTGTCACAATGGTTGCTGCTGCTCCTATGTCACAACGGTTGCTGCTGCGGCTCTGTCACAATGGTTGTTGCTGCGACTATGTCACAATGGTTGCTGCTGCGGCTATGTCACAATGGTTGCTGCTGCGGATCTGTCACAATGGTTGGTGCTGCTGCTATGTCACAATGGTTGTTGCTGCTGCTATATCACAATGGTTGTTGCTGCTGCTGTCACAATGGTTGTGGCTGCGACTATGTCACAATGGTTGCTACTGCGGCTCTGTCACAATGGTTGCTGCTGCAGCTCTGTCACAATGGTTGTTGCTGCGACTATGTCACAATGGTTGCTGCTGCGGCTATGTCACAATGGTTGGTGCTGCTGCTATGTCACAATGGTTGTTGCTGCTGCTATGTCACAATGGTTGTTGCTGCTGCTATGTCACAATGGTTGTTGCTGCGACTATGTCACAATGGTTGCTACTGCGGCTCTGTCACAATGGTTGCTGCTGCGGCTATGTCACAATGGTTGCTGCTGCGGCTCTGTCACAATGGTTGGTGCTGCTGCTATGTCACAATGGTTGTTGCTGCTGCTATGTCACAATGGTTGTTGCTGCTGCTATGTCACAATGGTTGTTGCTGCTGCTATGTCACAATGGTTGTTGCTGCTGCTATGTCACAATGGTTGTTGCTGCTGCTATGTCACAATGGTTGTTGCTGCGCCTATGTCACAATGGTTGCTGCTGCTGCTATGTCACAATGGTTGCTGCTGCGGCTCTGTCACAATGGTTGGTGCTGCTGCTATGTCACAATGGTTGTTGCTGCTGCTATGTCACAATGTTGTTGCTGCTGCTATGTCACAATGGTTGTTGCTGCTGCTATGTCACAATGGTTGTTGCTGCTCCTATGTCACAATGGTTGTTGCTGCTGCTATGTCACAATGGTTGTTGCTGCTCCTATGTCACAATGGTTGTTGCTGCTGCTATGTCACAATGGTTGTTGCTGCGGCTCTGTCACAATGGTTGTTGCTGCTGCTATGTCACAATGGTTGTTGCTGCTGCTATGTCACAATGGTTGTTGCTGCTGCTATGTCACAATGGTTGTTGCTGCTGCTATGTCACAATGGTTGTTGCTGCTGCTATGTCACAATGGTTGTTGCTGCGGCTATGTCACAATGGTTGTTGCTGCTGCTATGTCACAATGGTTGCTGCTGCGGCTCTGTCACAATGGTTGTTGCTGCTGCTATGTCACAATGGTTGTTGCTGCGGCTATGTCACAATGGTTGTTGCTGCTGCTATGTCACAATGGTTGCTGCTGCGGCTATGTCACAATGGTTGTTGCTGCTCTATGTCACAATGGTTGTGCTGGCTATGTCACAATGGTTTCTTTGCGCTATGTCACAATGGTTGTGCTGCGCTATGTCACAATGGTTGTTGCTGCGCTATGTCACAATGGTTGTTGCGGCTATGTCACAATGGTTGTTGCTGCGGCTATGTCACAATGGTTGCTGCTGCTTGTCACAATGGTTTTGCTGCTGCTATGTCACAATGGTTGTTGCTGCGGCTATGTCACAATGGTTGCTGCTGCTGCTATGTCACAATGGTTGCTGCTGCGGCTCTGTCACAATGGTTGGTGCTGCTGCTATGTCACAATGGTTGTTGCTGCTGCTATGTCACAATGGTTGTTGCTGCTGCTATGTCACAATGGTTGTTGCTGCTGCTATGTCACAATGGTTGTTGCTGCTGCTATGTCACAATGGTTGTTGCTGCTGCTATGTCACAATGGTTGTTGCTGCTGCTATGTCACAATGGTTGTTGCTGCGACTATGTCACAATGGTTGCTGCTGCGGCTCTGTCACAATGGTTGCTGCTGCGGCTATGTCACAATGGTTGCTGCTGCGGCTCTGTCACAATGGTTGGTGCTGCTGCTATGTCACAATGGTTGTTGCTGCTGCTATGTCACAATGGTTGTTGCTGCTGCTATGTCACAATGGTTGTTGCTGCTGCTATGTCACAATGGTTGTTGCTGCTGCTATGTCACAATGGTTGTTGCTGCGGCTATGTCACAATGGTTGTTGCTGCTGCTATGTCACAATGGTTGTTGCTGCTGCTATGTCACAATGGTTGTTGCTGCTGCTATGTCACAATGGTTGTTGCTGCTGCTATGTCACAATGGTTGTTGCTGCTGCTATGTCACAATGGTTGCTGCTGCGGCTATGTCACAATGGTTGTTGCTGCTGCTATGTCACAATGGTTGCTGCTGGGCTCTGTCACAATGGTTGTTGCTGCTGCTATGTCACAATGGTTGTTGCTGTGGCTATGTCACAATGGTTGTTGCTGCTGCTATGTCACAATGGTTGCTGCTGCTCCTATGTCACAATGGTTGCTGCTGCGCTATGTCACAATGGTTGTTGCTGCTGCTATGTCACAATGGTTGTTGCTGCTGCTATGTCACAATGGTTGTTGCTGCTGCTATGTCACAATGGTTGTTGCTGCTGCTATGTCACAATGGTTGCTGCTGCGGCTATGTCACAATGGTTGTTGCTGCTGCTATGTCACAATGGTTGCTGCTGGGCTCTGTCACAATGGTTGTTGCTGCTGCTATGTCACAATGGTTGTTGCTATGGCTATGTCACAATGGTTGTTGCTGCTGCTATGTCACAATGGTTGCTGCTGCTCCTATGTCACAATGGTTGCTGCTGCGGCTCTGTCACAATGGTTGTTGCTGCGACTATGTCACAATGGTTGCTGCTGCGGCTATGTCACAATGGTTGCTGCTGCGGCTCTGTCACAATGGTTGGTGCTGCTGCTATGTCACAATGGTTGTTGCTGCTGCTATGTCACAATGGTTGTTGCTGCTGCTATGTCACAATGGTTGTTGCTGCTGCTATGTCACAATGGTTGTTGCTGCTGCTATGTCACAATGGTTGTTGCTGCGACTATGTCACAATGGTTGCTACTGCGGCTCTGTCACAATGGTTGCTGCTGCGGCTATGTCACAATGGTTGCTGCTGCGGCTCTGTCACAATGGTTGGTGCTGCTGCTATGTCACAATGGTTGTTGCTGCTGCTATGTCACAATGGTTGTTGCTGCTGCTATGTCACAATGGTTGTTGCTGCTGCTATGTCACAATGGTTGTTGCTGCTGCTATGTCACAATGGTTGTTGCTGCTGCTATGTCACAATGGTTGTTGCTGCTATGTCACAATGGTTGTTGCGCGCTGTCACAATGGTTGTTCGCTATGTCACAATGGTTGTTGCTGCTGCTATGTCACAATGGTTGTTGCTGCGGCTATGTCACAATGGTTGTTGCTGCGGCTATGTCACAATGGTTGTGCTGCGGCTATGTCACAATGGTTGTTGCTGCTGCTATGTCACAATGGTTGTTGCTGCTATGTCACAATGGTTGTTGCTGCGGCTCTGTCACAATGGTTGTTGCTGCTGCTATGTCACAATGGTTGTTGCTGCTCATGGTTGCTGCTGCTATGTCACAATGGTTGTTGCTGCTCCTATGTCACAATGGTTGCTGCTGCTCCTATGTCACAATGGTTGCTGCTGCGGCTCTGTCACAATGGTTGTTGCTGCGACTATGTCACAATGGTTGCTGCTGCGGCTATGTCACAATGGTTGCTGCTGCGGCTATGTCACAATGGTTGTTGCTGCTGCTATGTCACAATGGTTGTTGCTGCTGCTATGTCACAATGGTTGTTGCTGCTGCTATGTCACAATGGTTGTTGCTGCTGCTATGTCACAATGGTTGTTACTGCGGCTCTGTCACAATGGTTGTTGCTGCTGCTATGTCACAATGGTTGTTGCTGCGACTATGTCACAATGGTTGCTGCTGCGGCTATGTCACAATGGTTGCTGCTGCGGCTCTGTCACAATGGTTGCTGCTGCGGCTCTGTCACAATGGTTGTTGCTGCTGCTATGTCACAATGGTTGTTGCTGCTGCTATGTCACAATGGTTGTTGCTGCGACTATGTCACAATGGTTGCTACTGCGGCTCTGTCACAATGGTTGCTGCTGCGGCTATGTCACAATGGTTGCTGCTGCGGCTCTGTCACAATGGTTGGTGCTGCTGCTATGTCACAATGGTTGTTGCTGCTGCTATGTCACAATGGTTGTTGCTGCTGCTATGTCACAATGGTTGTTGCTGCTGCTATGTCACAATGGTTGTTGCTGCTGCTATGTCACAATGGTTGTTGCTGCTCCTATGTCACAATGGTTGTTGCTGCTGCTATGTCACAATGGTTGTTGCTGCGGCTATGTCACAATGGTTGCTGCTGCGGCTATGTCACAATGGTTGCTGCTGCGGCTCTGTCACAATGGTTGGTGCTGCTGCTATGTCACAATGGTTGTTGCTGCTATGTCACAATGGTTGTTGCTGCTGCTATGTCACAATGGTTGTTGCTGCTGCTATGTCACAATGGTTGTTGCTGCTCCTATGTCACAATGGTTGTTGCTGCTGCTATGTCACAATGGTTGTTACTGCGGCTCTGTCACAATGGTTGTTGCTGCTGCTATGTCACAATGGTTGTTGCTGCTGCTATGTCACAATGGTTGTTGCTGCTGCTATGTCACAATGGTTGTTGCTGCTGCTATGTCACAATGGTTGTTGCTGCTGCTATGTCACAATGGTTGCTGCTGCGGCTATGTCACAATGGTTGTTGCTGCTGCTATGTCACAATGGTTGCTGCTGTGGCTCTGTCACAATGGTTGTTGCTGCTGCTATGTCACAATGGTTGTTGCTGCGGCTATGTCACAATGGTTGTTGCTGCTGCTATGTCACAATGGTTGCTGCTGCGGCTATGTCACAATGGTTGTTGCTGCTATGTCACAATGGTTGTTGCTGCGGCTATGTCACAATGGTTGTGTTGCGGCTATGTCACAATGGTTGTTGCTGCGGCTATGTCACAATGGTTGTTGCTGCGGCTATGTCACAATGGTTGTTGCTGCGGCTATGTCACAATGGTTGTTGCTGCGGCTATGTCACAATGGTTGTTGCTGCGGCTATGTCACAATGGTTGGTCTGCGGCTATGTCACAATGGTTGTTGCTGCGGCTATGTCACAATGGTTGCTGCTGCTCTGTCACAATGGTTGTTGCTGCTGCTATGTCACAATGGTTGTTGCTGCGGCTATGTCACAATGGTTGCTGCTGCTGCTATGTCACAATGGTTGCTGCTGCGGCTCTGTCACAATGGTTGGTGCTGCTGCTATGTCACAATGGTTGTTGCTGCTGCTATGTCACAATGGTTGTTGCTGCTGCTATGTCACAATGGTTGGTGCTGCTGCTATGTCACAATGGTTGTTGCTGCTGCTATGTCACAATGGTTGTTGCTGCTGCTATGTCACAATGGTTGTTGCTGCGGCTATGTCACAATGGTTGCTACTGCGGCTCTGTCACAATGGTTGCTGCTGCGGCTATGTCACAATGGTTGCTGCTGCGGCTCTGTCACAATGGTTGGTGCTGCTGCTATGTCACAATGGTTGTTGCTGCTGCTATGTCACAATGGTTGTTGCTGCTGCTATGTCACAATGGTTGTTGCTGCTGCTATGTCACAATGGTTGTTGCTGCTCCTATGTCACAATGGTTGTTGCTGCTGCTATGTCACAATGGTTGTTACTGCGGCTCTGTCACAATGGTTGTTGCTGCTGCTATGTCACAATGGTTGTTGCTGCTGCTATGTCACAATGGTTGTTACTGCTGCTATGTCACAATGGTTGTTGCTGCTGCTATGTCACAATGGTTGTTGCTGCTGCTATGTCACAATGGTTGCTGCTGCGGCTATGTCACAATGGTTGTTGCTGCTGCTATGTCACAATGGTTGCTGCTGTGGCTCTGTCACAATGGTTGTTGCTGCTGCTATGTCACAATGGTTGTTGCTGTGGCTATGTCACAATGGTTGTTGCTGCTGCTATGTCACAATGGTTGCTGCTGCGGCTATGTCACAATGGTTGTTGCTGCTATGTCACAATGGTTGTTGCTGCGGCTATGTCACAATGGTTGATGTTGCGGCTATGTCACAATGGTTGTTGCTGCGGCTATGTCACAATGGTTGTTGCTGCGGCTATGTCACAATGGTTGTTGCTGCGGCTATGTCACAATGGTTGTTGCTGCGGCTATGTCACAATGGTTGTTGCTGCGGCTATGTCACAATGGTTGGTGCTGCGGCTATGTCACAATGGTTGTTGCTGCTGCTATGTCACAATGTTTGCTGCTGCTCTGTCACAATGGTTGTTGCTGCTGCTATGTCACAATGGTTGCTGCTGTGGCTCTGTCACAATGGTTGCTGCTGCTATGTCACAATGGTTGCTGCTGGGCTCTTCACAATGGTTGCTGCTGGCTCTGTCACAATGGTTGTTGCTTGCTTGTCACAATGGTTGCTGCTGCTATGTCACAATGGTTGTTGCTGCTGCTATGTCACAATGGTTGCTGCTGCGGCTATGTCACAATGGTTGTTGCTGCTGCTATGTCACAATGGTTGGTGCTGCTGCTATGTCACAATGGTTGGTGCTGCTGCTATGTCACAATGGTTGTTGCTGCTGCTATGTCACAATGGTTGTTGCTGCTGCTATGTCACAATGGTTGGTGCTGCTGCTATGTCACAATGGTTGTTGCTGCGGCTCTGTCACAATGGTTGCTGCTGTGGCTCTGTCACAATGGTTGTTGCTGCGGCTCTGTCACAATGGTTGCTGCTGTGGCTATGTCACAATGGTTGCTGCTGTGGCTCTGTCACAATGGTTGCTTTTGTGGCTCTGTCACAATGGTTGCTGCTGTGGCTCTGTCACCATGGTTGTTGCTGCTGCTATGTCACAATGGTTGTTGCTATTGCTCTGTCACAATGGTTGGTGCTGCGGCTATGTCACAATGGTTGCTGCTGTGGCTATGTCACAATGGTTGTTGCTGCTGCTATGTCACAATGGTTGTTGCTGCTGCTATGTCACAATGGTTGCTGCTGTGGCTCTGTCACAATGGTTGCTGCTGTGGCTCTGTCACAATGGTTGTTGCTGCTGCTATGTCACAATGGTTGCTGCTGTGGCTCCACAATGGTTGTTGTTGCTGCTATGTCACAATGGTTGCTGCTATGGCTCTGTCACAATGGTTGTTGCTGTGGCTCTGTCACAATGGTTGCTGCTGCTGCTATGTCACAATAGTTGTTGCTATTGCTCTGTCACAATGGTTGTTGCTGCGGCTATGTCACAATGGTTTTTGCTGCTGCTATGTCACAATGGTTGTTGCTGAGGCTCTGTCACAATGGTTGTTGCTGCTGCTTTGTCACAATGGTTGGTGCTGCTGCTATGTCACAATGGTTGGTGCTGCTGCTATGTCACACTGGTTGGTGCTGCTGCTATGTCACAATGGTTGTTGCTATTGCTATGTCACAATGGTTGTTGCTGCGACTATGTCACAATGGTGGCTGCTGCTGCTATGTCACAATGTTTGCTGCTGTGGCTCTGTCACAATGGTTGCTGCTGCTATGTCACAATGGTCGCTGCTGTGGCTCTGTCACAATGGTTGCTGCTGCTATATCACAATGGTTGCTGCTGTGGCTCTGTCACAATGGTTGCTGCTGTGGCTCTGTCACAATGGTTGCTGCTGCTATGTCACAATGGTTGTTGCTGCTGCTATGTCACAATGGTTGGTGCTGCGGCTATGTCACAATGGTTGGTGCTGCTGCTATGTCACAATGGTTGTTGCTATTGCTATGTCACAATGGTTGTTGCTGCGACTATGTCACAATGGTGGCTGCTGCTGCTATGTCACAATGTTTGCTGCTGTGGCTCTGTCACAATGGTTGCTGCTGCTATGTCACAATTGTTGCTGCTGTGGCTCTGTCACAATGGTTGCTGCTGCTATGTGACAATGGTTGCTGCTGTGGCTCTGTCACAATGGTTGCTGCTGTGGCTCTGTCACAATGGTTGTTGCTATTGCTCTGTCACAATGGTTGCTGCTGCTATGTCACAATGGTTGTTGCTGCTGCTATGTCACAATGGTTGGTGCTGCGGCTATGTCACAATGGTTGGTGCTGCTGCTATGTCACAATGGTTGGTGCTGCTGCTATGTCACAATGGTTGGTGCTGCTTCTATGTCACAATGGTTGTTGCTGCCGCTATGTCACAATGCTTGTTGCTGCTGCTATGTCACAATGGTTGGTGCTGCTGCTATGTCACAATGGTTGTTGCTGCGGCTCTGTCACAATGGTTGCTGCTGTGGCTCTGTCACAATGGTTGCTGCTGTGGCTCTGTCACAATGGTTGCTGTTGTGGCTCTGTCACAATGGTTGCTGCTGTGGCTCTGTCACCATGGTTGTTGCTGCTGCTATGTCACAATGGTTGTTGCTATTGCTCTGTCACAATGGTTGGTGCTGCGGCTATGTCACAATGGTTGCTGCTGTGGCTCTGTCACAATGGTTGTTGCTGCGGCTATGTCACAATGGTTGTTGCTGCTGCTATGTCACAATGGTTGTTGCTGCTGCTATGTCACAATGGTTGTTGCTGCGGCTATGTCACAATGGTTGTTGCTGCGGCTATGTCACAATGGTTGCTGCTGCTGCTATATCACAATGGTTGTTGCTGCGGCTATGTCACAATGGTTGTTGCTGCTGCTATGTCACAATGGTTGTTGCTGCTGCTATGTCACAATGGTTGCTGCTGTGGCTCTGTCACAATGGTTGCTGCTGTGGCTCTGTCACAATGGTTGTTGCTGCTGCTATGTCACAATGGTTGCTGCTGTGGCTCTGTCACAATGGTTGTTGTTGCTGCTATGTCACAATGGTTGCTGCTATGGCTCTGTCACAATGGTTGTTGCTGTGGCTCTGTCACAATGGTTGCTGCTGCTGCTATGTCACAATATTTGTTGCTATTGCTCTGTCACAATGGTTGTTGCTGCTATGTCACAATGGTTGGTGCTGCTGCTATGTCACAATGGTTGTTGCTATTGCTCTGTCACAATGGTTGTTGCTGCTGCTATGTCACAATGGTTGTTGCTGCTGCTGTGTCACAATGGTTGTTGCTATTGCTCTGTCACAATGGTTGTTGCTGCGGCTATGTCACAATGGTTGTTGCTATTGCTCTGTCACAATGGTTGTTGCTGCGGCTATGTCACAATGGTTGCTGCTGCTATGTCACAATGGTTGTTGCTGCTGCTATGTCACAATGGTTGGTGCTGCTGCTATGTTACAATGGTTGGTGCTGCTGCTGCTATGTCACAATGGTTGTTGCTGCTGCTATGTCACAATGGTTGTTGCTGCTGCTATGTCACAATGGTTGCTGCTGCTCCTATGTCACAATGGTTGTTGCTGCTGCTATGTCACAATGGTTGTTGCTGCTGCTATGTCACAATGGTTGCTGCTGCTCCTATGTCACAATGGTTGTTGCTGCTGTTATGTCACAATGGTTGTTGCTGTGGCTCTGTCACAATGGTTGGTGCTGCTGCTATATCACAATGGTTGTTGCTGCTGCTATGTCACAATGGTTGGTGCTGCTGCTATGTCACAATGGTTGGTGCTGCTGCTATGTCACAATGGTTGTTGCAGCTGCTATGTCACAATGGTTGTTGCTATTGCTCTGTCACAATGGTTGTTGCTGCGGCTATGTCACAATGGTTGCTGCTGCTCTGTCACAATGGTTGTTACTATTGCTCTGTCACAATGGTTGGTGCTGCTGCTATGTCACAATGGTTGGTGCTGCTGTGGCTCTGTCACAATGGTTGCTGTTGTGGCTCTGTCTCTGGCAGTTGTACCTCAAATAAACTACATGGGTCTCATTTACTGTATACGTTTTCTGCAGCTATTGTTTCATTCACACATAGTCCTACAGGTGCTGCAACTAGTGTTAATTTCACACAGTCCTACAGGTGCTGCAACTATTGTTAACTTCACATAGTCCCTACAGGCGCTGCAGCTATTGTTAACTTCACATGGTCATACATGTGCTGCAGCTATGGTTAACTTCACATGGTCCTACAGGTGCTGCAGCTATTGTTAACTTCACATAGTCCTACATGTGCTGCAGCTATTGTTAACTTCACATGGTCCTACAGGTGCTGCAGCTATTGTTAACTTCACATAGTCCTACAGGTGATGCAGCTATTGTTAGCTTCACATGGTCCTACATGTGCTGCAGCTATTGTTAACTTCACATAGTCCTACAGGTGCTGCAGCTATTGTTAACTTCACATAGTCCTACAGCTGCTGCAGCTATTGTTAACTTCACATGGTCCTACAGGTGCTGCAGTTATTGTTAACTTCACATAGTCCTACAGGTGCTGAAGATATTGATGAATTCACATGGTCCTACAGGTGCTGCAGCTATTGTTAACTTCACATAGTCCTACAGGTGCTGAAGATATTGATGAATTCACATGGTCATACAGGTGCTGCAGCTATTGTTAACTTCACATAGTCCTACAGGTGCTGCAACTATTGTTAACTTCACATAGTCATACAGGTGCTGCAGCTATTGTTAACTTCACATAGTCTTACAGGTGCTGCAACTATTGTTAACTTCACATAGTCCTACAGGTGCTGCAGCTATTGTTAACTTCACATGGTCCTACAGGTTCTACAGCTATTGGTAACTTCACATGGTCCTACATGTTTTGCAACTATTGTTAACTTCACGTGGCCCTACAGGTTCAGCAGCTATTGTTAACTTCACATGGTCCTACAGATTCTACAGCTATTGTCCTACCAGTTCTGCACATTTTGCACTATTCGCATATTGATACGGTTCTGCAGCTATTTCTAACTTTATTTATTAATCAACGGTACTGCAGCTATTGCTAAATTCACGATGGAGATTTCATCGATAGTATTAGGCGATTTTTTGTGGAATCCATACACATTTTCAGATATGTGTACTTGCGTTTGTTAGTAGTTTCCTCCCTTACACTGTGAGATCAGTCTTATAATTTCCTCTCGTCTTAGTTTGTTTGTTTGATTTTCTTGGCGAATGCGAATTTATGTGATAAGAATTACTGCTATGTATTCGTATTATAGGTATTAAAATTGTCCAATTGTTTTCAGGGAACTAGTTCCAAGCTTTCACTGGTGTGCGCATAGAAATATACAGGCTTGAGCTGGAATCCAGAAATGGCCAGGTCAATCTATTTCCGTAGTTCAAATTCTGCAACAATATTTGGTTCCCATATGATTCGCGGATGTTCCAACAGGGATATTGTATAATTATACTTGTATATATTATGTTGGACAGGGTTTCATGTTATTGTCAACATGTTTGCATTTAATTACTACATTAAGCACTTTATAATGTATATACATTCACTCAATACACTATCCCAATGTGTATTATGCAGTGTGAGTTTTCAATCGTCCTTCTATTACATATTTATATGTAATCGTTTTTCTTGTTAGTGTTTAAACAATATTTTATTCAAGATTGGTACATATAACACGCGAATAGTTGCAACAGTATAGTTAGGATTGGGGGGAAAGTTACATAGTAACTTATACGAATCCCTTTCCTTGTTGTTGTGTTTTGTTTAATATCGCACAAACAGCTACGTTCATGTAGCGACTCTCCGCTTGTTTGTTTGTGTAGGAAGGGATAACCAGTCGAGCAGTATTTCAAGCACGGAACGTACCTCCCGCAAGACAGCTACGTTTATGTAGCGACTCTCCGCTTGCTTGTTTGTGTAGGAAGGGATAACCAGTCGAGCAGTATTTCAGACACTGGCAGGTACCTGGGTTGAACCACAGACCTTCCGCAAGACAGCTAGGTAGCTTCCTCAAATTTAAGAATTCGACACCCTCAGTGGGATTTGAACCTACGGTTGTGAGTGGCAAGTGATTCGAATCTCCGCTGGTTCATTTACGTGCACGGTGTAACGCCCGACACGTGACCTCGGTTTAAAGTCACATCTGAAAGACTGTTAATTGTATTAGGGTCCGACGGGGAATCGAACATGCGATCCCTGGATTACCAGTCTAGCAACTGGACTACCGATCCGTCTGTTAATGTATATAATAATTCATTAGTTGGTAATATTCGTGTTTCATATTTATTTTGGAATGTTGGTGAATTTGTATCGATAGTATGTTATATATTTTCTTCCATTCCAGGTATTCAAATATAACTTTCCATTTTGTATCTCTTTTTTCTTCTAACAACGTTTTTGAGTTTCTGTCCATTTGCTTATTCTTTTTTATTTGTTCTTTCCATTTTATGTTTGACACTAGCTAAGCATGTGGTATCTATTCTATACATGTTTGACACTAGCTAAGCATGTGGTATCTATTCTATATATGTTTGACACTAGCTAAGCATGTGGTATCTATTCTATATATGTTTGACACTAGCTAAGCATGTTGTATCTATCTATATATGTTTGACACTAGCTAAGCATATGTTTGACACTAGCTAAGCATGTGGTATCTATTCTATACATGTTTGACACTAGCTAAGCATGTGGTATCTATTCTATACATGTTTGACACTAGCTAAGCATGTGGTATCTATTCTATACATGTTTGACACTAGCTAAGCATGTGGTATCTATTCTATATATGTTTGACACTAGCTAAGCATGTGGTATCTATTCCATATATGTTTGACACTAGCTAAGCATGTTGTATCTATTCTATATATGTTTGACACTAGCTAAGCATGTGGTATCTATTCTATATATGTTTGACACTAGCTAAGCATGTGGTATCTATTCTATACATGTTTGACACTAGCTAAGCATGTGGTATCTATTCTATATATGTTTGACACTAGCTAAGCATGTGGTATCTATTCTATATATGTTTGACACTAGCTAAGCATGTGGTATCTATTCTATATATGTTTGACACTAGCTAAGCATGTGGTATCTATTCTATATATGTTTGACACTAGCTAAGCATGTGGTATCTATTCTATATATGTTTGACACTAGCTAAGCATGTGGTATCTATTCTATATATGTTTGACACTAGCTAAGCATGTGGTATCTATTCTATATATGTTTGACACTAGCTAAGCATGTGGTATCTATTCTATATATGTTTGACACTAGCTAAGCATGTGGTATCTATTCTATATATGTTTGACACTAGCTAAGCATGTGGTATCTATTCTATATATGTTTGACACTAGCTAAGCATGTGGTATCTATTCTATATATGTTTGACACTAGCTAAGCATGTGGTATCTATTCTATATATGTTTGACACTAGCTAAGCATGTGGTATCTATTCTATATATGTTTGACACTAGCTAAGCATGTGGTATCTATTCTATATATGTTTGACACTAGCTAAGCATGTGGTATCTATTCTATATATGTTTGACACTAGCTAAGCATGTTGTATCTATTCTATATATGTTTGACACTAGCTAAGCATGTGGTATCTATTCTATACATGTTTGACACTAGCTAAGCATGTGGTATATATTCTATACAGGTTTGACACTAGCTAAGCATGTGGTATATATTCTATATATGTTTGACACTAGCTAAGCATGTGGTATCTATTCTATATATGTTTGACACTAGCTAAGCATGTGGTATATATTATATACATGTTTGACACTAGCTAAGCATGTGGTATCTATTCTATATATGTTTGACACTAGCTAAGCATGTGGTATATATTCTATATATGTTTGACACTAGCTAAGCATGTTGTATCTATTCTATATATGTTTGACACTAGCTAAGCATGTGGTATCTATTCTATACATGTTTGACACTAGCTAAGCATGTGGTATATATTCTATACAGGTTTGACACTAGCTAAGCATGTGGTATATATTCTATATATGTTTGACACTAGCTAAGCATGTGGTATCTATTCTATATATGTTTGACACTAGCTAAGCATGTGGTATATATTATATACATGTTTGACACTAGCTAAGCATGTTGTATCTATTCTATATATGTTTGACACTAGCTAAGCATGTGGTATCTATTCTATACATGTTTGACACTAGCTAAGCATGTGGTATATATTCTATACAGGTTTGACACTAGCTAAGCATGTGGTATATATTCTATATATGTTTGACACTAGCTAAGCATGTGGTATCTATTCTATATATGTTTGACACTAGCTAAGCATGTGGTATATATTATATACATGTTTGACACTAGCTAAGCATGTTGTATCTATTCTATATATGTTTGACACTAGCTAAGCATGTGGTATATATTATATACATGTTTGACACTAGCTAAACATGTTGTATCTATTCTATATATGTTTTGTAATTCGGAGTGTAATAAGCAGCTTTTATAGAATTAACAAATGCGTTTATATTAACGTGTGTTTTACGTTTATTTATCGTCGCTACCGGTTACCCATATAAGCGACGCCTCCTGAAGAGATTAGTAATTTTAGATGTTGGAGGATAGTGCAATGATACAGAGAGAGACCCATTCCAGAGTCTCCTCTGGTTCTTTTACGTGCACGGCGTAAAGCACCGACACGAGACCTCGGTTTAACGTCCCATCTGAAAGACTGTTAATTTTATTAGGGTCAGACGGGGGATCGAACCTGCGATCCCTGGATTACCAGTCCAGCGTGTTAACCACTGGACTACAGATCCCTCTGTGTTTATATTAACCATTTTAACCCCCTACTTTATAGCCGCGCTTCATAGATCGTGCGACTTTTTCTGGCGTCCATCTCAGAAAGAAAGAGTGTATACATTGTTAGACATTTTAGTTGGATTTTCGAGTACTGTTAAGGGATAGATGATGTTGGGTAATACAAATGTTTTTATGAGTGTGATTTTACCCAGTGGTGTCAGTTTGTGATTTCTCCATTTGTTTAAACACGAGTACATTTCTTGTATTTTATTATTTATGTTAATTGAGATCACGTCTCTTTTATTATTCGTAAGCCGTATACCCTTTTCTTTTACTTCCTTCGATGGCTGTCCGATTAACGCAGTGGTTAGCGCGCTCGCTTCTGACCAATGTAACCCGGGTTCGATCCTCGGACCGGGAAGTATGTGAGATGCTACGGTGGTCGCCATATCGGACAGGTGGCTTTTTTCCGGGTACTCTGGTTTCCTCCCACACAAATGACCACATTTACGCTTTCGTCCACGCCAACGAGAGTGATTAATATAAGTTGTTAAAACTTGCTTCGCAACCGTTGTAAAATAAATAAAGTTTAAACTTTAAACTTCCTTTGTTGTTCATATATAATTGTATACTAAGAACCCGGCTCATAATACAACCTATTTTTTTGTAATCAATCAATTTTAATACTGATACATTACTAAAGCCATTGATAGTCTATAAAAGTGTTTTAAATGATCCGATGCATCAGTTAAAGTTGCGTCGCCTGCACATAGTGAGGACTGTTTATTTCTTCATTCATTGTGTATTGCTATGCACTTGATGTCATATTCTGTCCATACCGTTAATGATAATAATAAAAAGATAAAGTGAAAGCGGACATCCTTGTCTTACTCCACGTTATATATTAAAGAACTCCGCCATATGTCCATTCCCAGCAAACACCTGACGTCATACCAACGTTGGATCAACGTTGGAATTTGGCCGCGACGTCGGTGACCATTATCCAACGTATATCCAACGTCGGACCCCCGACATCCATACAACGTCAGGTTACAACGTTGTTACGACGTTGGATCAACGTTGGGATTTGGTCGTGATTTTGGTGACCATTATCCAACGTCTATCCAACGTCGGACTCCCGACATCCATACAACGTCAGACTAGAACGTACTTTGATGGACGTTGGATCAAAGTTGGAATTTGCGCGACGTTGTTGACCATTATACAACGTATATCCAACGTCGGGCACCCGGCATTCATACAACGGCAGGCTATGTAGTACATCGTACGTTGTTGGTCGCGACATCGGTGACCATTATTTAACGTCGGATCCCCGACATCCACACAACGTCAGGCTAAAGCGTTGCTATAACGTTCTATCAACGTTGGAATTTGGTCGTGACACTTCGGTAACCATTATTGAACGTCTAGCCAACGTCGGACACCCGATATTGGTACAACGTCAGGCTACACGGTTGGAATAATAATTATATAAGTATTAAAAGCAGGGCCGTAGCTGACCAAGTATATTCAGAATCGCAGTGCGGCTTTCGCTCCAAGAGGTCTACAACCGACATGGTCTTCTCACTAAGGCAGTTACAAGAAAAATGTCGAGAGCAACAGCTACATCGCCTTAATCATAAACCTCACCAAAGCGTTCGACCTGCTGAGCCACGAAGGGCTATTTCAGATCCTACCACTGATTGGCTGTCTATCCAAGCTCCTCAGCATCGTAAAGTCATTTCATCATGGCATGCAGAGTACTGTGCAGTATGATGGCGAAACCTCTACATAATTCGAGGTCAAAAGCGGTGTCAAGAAAGGCTGTGTACTCGCCCTGACACTTTTCGGCATCTTCTTCGCCATGCTATTCAGGCATGCAATTCAAGAGAGCTACAGAAGGAGACTAGCTTCACTCCAGATCTGACGGCAAGCTCTTCAACATCACTCGCCTGAAGGCAAAATCCAAGACAAGAGAAGTCCTCATCAGATACATGCTCTTTGGCGATGATGCTGCACTTGCCGCCCACTCAGAGGAACAACTCCAATTACTGACGAACCTCTTCTCTAGAGCATGTGTCGCAGACCGCCGGCGAGCACTAAGGGTGTGGGGGTCGAGATCGACAAAGAAAGAGGAAAACTCTTTTATTAATGTCTACTGCACTTTATTCCTCGCAATATAGCCATCGTTTCTCTCTCCGTCTCTATCTATCCCTCTCTATCTCTCTATCTCTATATCTCGATATCTCTATCTCTCGATATCTCTATCTGCAATCAATATATACAAATATACAGTTTCATACTTATATACATCACATAATTAACAATCACATAAGTTATACCATATCATCAGACATATATAATGACGACACTTGCATTGATGAATTTAAGAAATACAATATACGATGGTGTAGTTTAAGTTATAAGTACTAGCATGAATTGACTGCTAGCACGATCCTTAATCCTCTCCCCTCCCACCATAAAAAGGGAAAGGTGCCTCCTCTATCCTCTTGTCTCCTCACTGGTCAACGTTGTACAGACGCTTGGCATTGTCGCCAGCGTACTTCAATACCTCTGTCCACGATTCACCCCGAATGTTCGCAATGATCCGTGCCACGATTCCCAGGAATGCTGGAGTGCTGCACCTGTTCTTTTTCCTCTCCTGAAAGTATGGGGCGTCTGTTTCCAACAGCAACCTGTCCTGATTCAGACTCCTCACCCCCTCATGAGAGGCAGCACACTTACTAATTAATGGAGTAAACCCAAAATGGACATTTGGGAACTCCTTCAACCAGAGGTCCATGGTTCCCTTTGTGCCCTGGAAGCAATGGAGATGCACCCGCTGTTCCCTTGATACCACCCCCTTCAGTTGGTACAAGAGTTGGAGCATCTCCCCCGCGGGCCCATTCTTTGGTCCTCTATTGTGGAGAACCAATACCTTGTCTAAGGTCACCCGTTTGCACACCTCATCTAAGATGATATGTTGTGTGCTCCATTGATGCAAATGGGCCGAATAGTCCAGACCCACCTCTCCCAATGCTCGAACACCTGGAAAAGCAAGGCACTTGTCAAATGCCTCCCAGGTATTTTTGTCGATCGCCCGGACACCCAGTGGGTGTAACCCAATGGCAGTCACAACCCTCTGACTAGCCAGGCAATCAACCTCGTCCTGTGTCGGGTATGTGGGTGGATCGCAGAATACAGCCACCCCTCCACTGACCTCTACTGGTTCTTCATCTTCCAATTTCTCGATTCCCAGAACGATTTTGAGATCTGTCCGGGTACCCCCCCCCCCCATCGGCTGATCAACCGATCTAGGTGGAAGTGACTATCCCAGGCCTGTGGATATTCCATTGCCTCCACCGCCGGGAAGTTATCTCTCAGTTCCTGGGCCCTTTGGGCACCGATCAAGCTAACCACCACAACCATGGCCCTCCAATGACCGAGTAAGCCTACTGAGGTTAGTGGTCCCAGGGTGAACTGTTTAGGATACTTGATGTCCAAACAGTCCAACAGCTTCTCCGCACTGTCCTGTTGTCGGGGGGTCACGGGTACGGAACCCATGTCTTCGGCCAGGTTTATGAATTTTACCAGGGCCTCCAAATCCGGCGTGTGGTTCACCCACCTTGCGCAGAGGTTCAGCGCGGTGAGGCGGAGAGTGATGACCTTTTTGGTAAGGTGCTGGTCCTCGTTGAAGATGCCCGCAATATGGGATTGCAGGGCATGCGCTCTATCAAGGACCGAGGTGCAGCCCATAACACAACACAAAGGTTGACCTCTTGCATCCGTTGTCACTGCCGGTTTTGGACGTTTATGAGTGGCGTCCCGTGAAGTGCTTCGCTGCCTCTTCATCGTGGTTCGCCTAGGGCTCTGGTGCCTTTGGCGATGTTGGGCAGATTGGTGACTAGTAGAGTAGTCACCACGCCTTTCTCGACGTTGAGGAGATCTCTTGTATTCCGGGAGGTCCGGAATTCTTCCCTCCTTGGAGATCTTCTGGTCGGCTTCCTACGATTTGATTCGTAAGAAGCCTTCCTAGTCTCTACCGCCTGGGGGCCCCTAGTGGAAGACCTTGACGTCACTGTCTTCCATGCCCCTTCCTCCGATCTGACCCCGCCCTTGTTCTTCCGGGGAGACCGCCGCAACTCCACTGGACTGGGTCGTTGACGATTGGCCGGTGAACCCTCGCGAGGCGGAGTTTTCACCTCCTGCTGGGGTTTGCCTTCTGGAGCGTCTTCTTCCAGGAGGGCCCTCTCTGCCTCGGATGTCATAGACAGAGTATCGTCCGCTTCTTCCAGGCCCGTTCTTGACAGCGCTTCTGTCATTGAATCCAGACTCGACTTGCCGAGTCGGATGTCCTTTGATGGACCTGCAGGCATCGGGCTAGCTGTCTTGGCCTGTCGATGGACCCTCTGGATGTTTTTATCTATCCAGCCTGCTCCTTGAAATTGCAAGGTGTCAGCATCCCTGGATACAATTTGCAGCCAAGTTTGCTGACACCTCAACTTCTTTGCCAGCCGAACTTGGTCCATCAGGAGGTCAATCTTCCCCTGGGTGGGAAGTTTCTGCAGCATAATGTTCTGCACTAGTTCCCTTGCCGGCATCAGTCGCCCCTCCTTGGTCGCCCTCACCACTTCCTCGTGATAATCTGTCATTGATGCCATCTGAAAATTATAATTTTACACATTTTTCACAGAAATACTTGTCAATGATTAATGCATCCGAGGCCGTGACATTGATGCATGAACCGTGAAACCACTCATCGCATCCATCGCACTGAATCATAAACCTGCCCTGCCACGGCTGGCTGCAGGTACAATATTTATGGGCGTCCTTCTCCCATTCTCCCTCACCTGGAGGATTGGACAACCACTTATGAATCCAGTCCGGGATAGCGCGATCTTTACAAGGCTTCATACGATCATGGTTGACCACAAGGATGGACCCCTGCAACTTTACACGGCAGAGTGAAGCCGAGATTTTCTTGACAATAACAGCTGATCCTTTCCAGGGGGACGTGAGCTTCTTGCTCTTTCCCTTCCGAACCGCTGTATCTAATAGGTAGATGACGTTACCTTGTTCGTAGGTGCGTTGAAGTACCCGGATGTCATAATCTCGCTTCATCCTCTTCAGGGAGGTGTTCAGACTAGTCCTTGCCTTCTCATGTGCTGTTTGGATGTTATTCACTAATCGGGCCACATACTCATCCGCTGACACCGGGCTTGGTGCTCCTACTGGAAACATCAAGTAAGCCGGTGTATTGACTTCCCGACCTAACATTAGTTTGTTGGCCGTGAAGCCTGTCGAGCGGTTTACTGCACTACGCAATGCGCCTGCGATCTGTGGAAGGTGAATGTCCCATTGTTCTTGGGAATCCCCTATGTAACATCTTACAGCATCCATGAGCGTTCGGTTATACCTCTCCACCTGTCCATTTGATGACGGCCGATATGGGGTTGTCCTAGCCTTGTGAATCTCTAACACTTCTAGCAATGCGCTAAATAGTTTCGATTCGAAGTTACGCCCCTGATCGGAGAATACTTGCAATGGGAACCCAAATCTGGAGAAGAATTGGTCCACGGCTGCTTTAGCAGTCACATCAGCGGTTTGTGATGGAAGTGGCACGCACTCTACCCATTTGGTGAACTGATCCACCATCATAAGTACGTACTCATTTCCCCGTGACGTTACTGGTAGTGGTCCCATAAAATCTAAATGTACTCTCTCCATAGGTGCTCCCGCTTGATATACTTGCATAGATGTGCGCCCATATCGGACCGTTTTCTTGTTCTTGTTGCACGACGAGCAGGTAGCAATATAATTGGCTATATAACTACCCATACGGTACCAGTATAACTTTTCTTCTACTCGGCCTTTCGTCCTTGCAACCCCTTGATGTCCTGCAGAAGGTAGATCGTGGTTAGCTTTCACTACCTCCTCTCTCAGGGATTGTGGGATCACCAGATCTTTTTCCTCTTCGTCATCCCTCTGTCGATAGAGGACATCTCCTATCAACATAAATTGCTCCTTGTTTAGCCAATATGCCTTTGCACAAGGGCTCGCCAGGAACTGATTCCCTTCAGTTGGGTTGGTCGATTGTCTCAACCAGTTCATGATAATGGTCAAGTCTGTATCCTTGCCTTGTGCTGATATTAGGTCGGTAGTACCATATCCCCAGCATGATGTTCCATCAACGGGTCTTCTCACTTCCACCCCATAGACGTGGACTTTGGCAGTACCACCTTCTAACGTGACCTCAATGTAGACGTCTTGTTCATCTTGCGTCTCTTCTGGCTTCCATCCTCGGGCCTCCGTTGTTGGAGCCTCCAACATTGACATTAGAGACTCCGCTCCCGTTCCTGGAGCAACGTGATCCACCTCCGGTTTACCCATTGGTGGACCCTTCGCCTGAGTGACCATCCCTCCTGGATCCCAATTCCTGACATCTGGTGGAGTCTCTAAAATTGACATTAGAGACTCCGCTCCCGCTCCTGGAGCACCGTGATTCACCTCTGGATGTACCACAGGTGAACCCTTCGTTTGGTTGCTCTCGGCTCTGATGTTGAGGATGCTGTGGATCCCTTCCTCGTCTTCCGTCTTGCCATTCTTACCATGGACATCCCTGCTATCGGGCAAACATTGTGCACTCGCCGACATATCCTGCTCCCGCTCACTCTGCGTAACTCCCGGAACATCTTTCGTCTGATGAAAGACTTCCGCCTGTTTTTCGCTCTGTGATCCTGGAACTTCACACGTTGGGGTTGCAATTCTCCTTTGATCGACTTCCTCTCTCTGATCTCCCGCAGCGTACGAATACCCGCGCCTGATCTGATCTCCCGCAGCATATGAATACCCGCGCCTGATCGTATCCGTCGTTGTCAAAGGTACTGCCTCATCTATCTCCCGGGTGAACTCGCCCCAACGGCTGTCAGCCCTCACGCAATATTGGCACCCACCACATGGAAGGTCTTCTACTCTCACGCGTGCATCGTATGCGTTGCATGGATACTCTGGTAGGGGCATCCTAGACAAAGCATCCGAATTACCGTGTAATTTCCCTGGTCGGTGTTTCACTATCATATTGTACTGTGATAGCTCTTCCATCCATCGGGCTAGTTGTCCATGTGGTTCCTTGAATTTTAGCAGCCATGTTAAGCTTGACTGGTCGGTCCGGACTAGGAACGGTCTCCCCAGTAAATAATGTCTATAATGCCGAGTAAACCTAACGATCGCTAGTAGTTCCTTGCGTGTGGTACAGTATCTTCGCTGTTCTTTAGTTAGCGCATAACTACCATACGCGACTACTTTCTCCTCCCCATTCTGTATCTGTGATAATTCTGCACCTATTGAGAGATCAGACGCATCACAATCCAGAACGTAATCACCATCTTGCCTTGGAAGTGCCAGGACAGGCGGGCTTGTCAAAGCCTGCTTTAGATGGTCAAAAGCATCCTGTTGTTCATCTTCCCATTTGAAGTTGGTCTTCCTCACCACCCGGTATAGCGGTTCTGCATGCTTAGAGAAATTGTTTACAAAATTTCTGTGGTAATTAGCCAATCCCATAAAGCGTTCCACATGTTTCCCACAGGTGGGCACCGGCCAATTAGACACCACTTCTGTGTCTCGATTGGACATGGCTAATGTCTCACTACTTACCAGGCGGCCCAGAAATTCAACTTCATTTTGAAAGAAAATGCATTTCTTTGGCTTCAACCTTAGGCCATAGTGCCTAAAGCGTTGCAAGGCATCACCCAAATTGGTTAGATGATCCTCAAACGACTTCCCCATTACCAAGATATCGTCTAGAAAGGCCAGTACTGTTTTCCAGCTCAAACCTCGCAGCACCAGGTTCATTATTCTTGCAAAAGTGGCTGGAGCATTACAAAGACCAAAGCCCATCTTTACATGCTCGTACAGCCCATATTTTGTAGTAAACGCTGTTTTTCTGCGGTCATCTGGATAAATATGTACTTGCCAGTAGGCTGAATTCGCGTCTAGTTTGGAAAACCAGACATTTCCAGATAAAGTGTCTAGGCAATCATCCACCAAAGGTAATGGAAACACATCTTTTACTGTGACTTTATTCAAGGCCCGGTAATCAATGCAGTAGCGCACACTTCCATCTGACTTGCGTATAAGCACCGGGGACGATGCCCACTCAGAGGTAGACTCTTGTATAACGCCTGCATCTAACATCTTCTTAAGATGTGCTTCTTCTTCACCAGCGAAGCATGCCGGAGTACGTCGCAACCTTTGTTTGACTGGTGGCGCATCACCGGTGTTGAGTTTGTGTTCAATCTCGGTAAAGGTACCCAGATCAAACTCACTTTTTCCGAAGACATCTTCAAATGAATTTAGCAATTGGGCTAACTTTGTTTGTTGATCCTCATCCAGGTTGTTGATCGAGTTGTCAAACATGTTCTGTAAGTGCTCTGGAACATGGGTCCCTTTGCCACTTGTTGACCTTGTGGCTGTACTCTGTCTTGTTGCTTCTTGCACTTGGTTTACCCCTGGGTATTTTTCAATGGAAGTAGACGTTTCATCCATAATGATTGTCTCTACTGGAAAAGCCCTACCGATCTCGGTATTTTTCTTTAAGAGCTGGTACCGGTCGGTTGTGTTAATTATGCACATAACTGGTGATTGACCAGATTTGCGCAACGTTCGTGCTCCAAATATTTTGGCATTCTCACAAGGCTCTATATAGTAGTCAGGAAGCTGTACATTCATCTTGCAGTCTACCTTCACCACCGAGTTTGGTGGAACAACACATCTTTTGGCCACCGTAATTCTGGCCAATTTGGGTTGACCGCTCTCATTGTCAATATTCATTGTAATGATCTGGTCCTCGTAGGTAAATGTACCATTGCCCACATCTATTATTGACCTACCTCTCGTTATCAGGTCCATACCAAACAGCATGTCTTGTTCTATTGGTGCAACATAGATAGGTCCCTTGTATTGACTCGTACCTATGCGTAGACGAATTGGTTCAGCTATGAATCCCTGCATTGACATCTGACGTCCTGCAGTATCTAACCTGACACTATGCACCTTCTTAGGAGGATTCTTGAGTTGGCCAAAAATCCTGTCTGAGATAATAGTGACCTGCGCTGCGGAGTCCACTATTGCCTCTACCATCTTGTCTCCCACTTGTACTGGAATGGTGACTGTTGACAATGACTGTAATAGGCACACTTTGGCTGTCCCCTCGCCTATACTACTATTTGATTTAGTAATACAGGTTGCTTTTTCATCGACTGGATTGCTCGGGTTGTCTTGTGAAGTTGTCATCCACCCCTCGTCTGTTTTCTGGTCTTCCGGTAGTGCGTCCACTTCCGGATGGCCAATCTCACCATTGTGTGTTGACTCAAACGGGGGGTTTGGTGGGGAGCCGTCTCGTTTGCAGGTCGAATGTTGGCTCCCTGACCCGACCTGTTGATGTTTAAATCCTCACTCCTCTTGGGACAATCCCGTATGAAATGGGTCTTGTCACCACAACGAAAACATCCGGTATTTCTCGGCCTCATTGGTCTTCGCATGGATAAGCTCTTTATAGCTATTGCCATTTCATCCAGCTGTTGCTGCAGACTAGCCAGATCAGGTGGTCTGTTCGGTTGGATCGCACACACCTGGGTCGTCATCTCTTCATCATAGTCGACAACTGTTTTTGATAACGGCTGTCGTCTAGCTTGGTTTCTATTCACCATGTCGCATTTGGAATGCTGGTATAGCCGAACGTCATTCATGGCACTCTCTATTGTTGCGTGTTTTTTCATGAATACGCTATGTCCAGCATCTATATCAAGTAGTCCCTCGCATAAACGGTCTATGGATTGCCGATTTGAATAAAACATGGGCAGATCAATGAAAGCCTCGGCAGCTAATTCTTGTACCCGGTCTGCCCAATCCTCCATAGCTTCCTTCTTTTGCTGGGCCGCTTGATTAAATTTCGTTTGGGCGGAAGCTTGTAGTTCAGGCCCAAATCGATCTCGCAACTTACTAAGCAAGTTTGTATATGTTAAGTCGGGACTTGTTTTAACAAGACGGGTACAGTAATCCAACGCCTTGCCGCTTAGACAGTGTAGCAGACAAACCTTACAGTCCTCCGGCGTCCAACGGTATGCCTGTGCATACTGAGTGAATTTCATCTCAAATGGCTGCCAGTTTGATTTACCATCATACGTCATGGACCTAGGCACATCTCTAAGTGCTGGCATGCGTATGTGATGTGGTGACTCGTGTCTGTCTGTGGTCGGTCTTCGGGTGTTATGTACCGGCCCCTCATAATTTAGTGGTTTCCGTCCTGCTGCTCTGTGTGCATACATGCCTAAGGCATTTGTGGACGGTTCTTGCTCGTCACAAGACGATGAATAGCAGTCTTGTGGGTGTAAATTCGGTGTCTGATACCTGCTGTCATGAAATTGTTGCACTGCACGCGATATCGGGTGTTCCGGTACCGAAGCATATTTCTGTCGTCCACCATGTTGTACTGGTGGCTGTACAATGTGCTTGTTTATCAGGCACCTAGCCAATGGTTGTGTGGCCTGTACTGGATATACAGGTTTGTTAACACGACGTGGACTGCCGCTATCTGTAGAATCGTCCCCGTCTCTTGGCATTACCCTGTGATTATGCTTTGTAAATCGCCTCTGTTTATCTGCGACTAGATGAAATATTTCAGAAATGTCGGATGAAGTGACTCGTTCTCTTTTTATCAATCCTCTTCGGAGACTACTGAAGTCTACACTTTGATGTGCAACTTCAGCCTGCTGGATCCCTCGTGTATCCCTTACCCCTCTGGTATTGGTAATATGTACCTCGCTCAACAGCCGTTCTGCTGTTGCCATTAGCTGCTGGGCTCTCTCCACTTTGTCGTCGTTTGGGGTTCTGCAGAGTGATACCTCTGGTTGACCACTGAATGAAATGGCGCTACTGGTACCATCTGACAAATAACTCCCCCCTCTCTGCTTCAACCGTTTACTTTGAGGTAAACCTCTTCGACTGTTGGGAGAGATGCGTGTGTTAGCCCTGTGGCTATGTAGGTGTTCTTCTGCAGGATGATTCAAGCTTTGATTGCTCTCCTCCCCCCTATCTGTATGGTCATCTATTGGCGTCAACAAACGACTATACTTGGATAGTGCATGTATTGTCGCATTGGGTGTTCTGGCATTGGGGGTCGTTCGTCTTACAGCCTGATTTAGCCTAAATCTAGACTATCCCTTATCTCCCTGGCCACGGGTCGTCTCATAACCCTCTCCAATGCCTCAAGGGTGATGTTACCCTGTTGTTCTCTGAAAATGATTATCAGAGAAGCGATGCTTGCTCCTATCCCTGGAATGCATGTGAGCTCCTCGTGAGACATGAAGTTAACCCTCAAATTGTGTGGGGCTCTGGCCATCTTACTTGCTACTTGTACAACGTAAAAAGCAATGGATACACGAAGTGGTTTCACTGCTTCCGTTGTTTCGCTCGCTGGAATTTTCTCCAATGGCGGGAAATCCAGAAAATGGAATTTGGGCCGTCTACGGACCAAAAGACCAAATTACTTATTTGAAAATCTTTACTTAATCAAATAAAATTGGCTGCTAATATAACGGCTAGGATAGGTACCTATCAAAACACATTTGGGCTTGGTAGCGTGTAGCCAATTTAGCGGTGTTTGACCCGCGTGAAAATTTGATTTTTTTTTTCAAATCCTACGCCAAGAAATAGGTTCTGTTTTCAACAACCGCTGCCACCAATATTGTGTATCTACTATAAATATGACGGATACTTACCTAGATTCTCTGCGTCTACTTATCTTCTTGATCTTTATCTTTAGTTGTTATTCCATCAACGTCCGCAATGAAAGTGTCCTCCACTGCAAAACCGCCGATAGATGGCGTGACCTCGGCTGTATTCGATTGGTCAACTCGAGTTCCGCTACCCTCACTCGGGATGTTCCGGAGTTAATCGAATACCATGTTGATGTCCA
>CM026391.1:912309-1031309 GCA_014843695.1 Archivesica marissinica
GTTGTTACTTACAAAACTATGCATGTTGTTGTAAAATGCGTTAATCAATTACATTAACGAAACCACACACTGTCACTTAATATAATTTAATGATTTAAATAAAAAGTCATGTTCTAAGCCATCAAATGCCTTTTCAAAATCTGAGAACAATAACAGCATTGGCCGTTCTTGTTGCCGCATATTATGGGTATACATTGTAGCTCGAAATCCCTCTCAAAAACTGCTGATTTGTAGTCTAGCTGTGCTCAAATACAGGAAGGAAATATAAGCTGTGCTCAAATACAGGAAGGAAATATAAGCTGTGCTCAAATACAGGAAGGAAATATAAGCTGTGCTCAAATACAGGAAGGAAATATAAGCTGTGCTCAAATACAGGAAGGAAATATAAGCTGTGCTCAAATACAGGAAGGAAATATAAGCTGTGCTCAAATACAGGAAGGAAATATAAGCTGTGCTCAAATACAGGAAGGAAATATAAGCTGTGCTCAAATACAGGAAGGAAATATAAGCTGTGCTCAAATACAGGAAGGAAATATAAGCTGTGCTCAAATACAGGAAGGAAATATAAGCTGTGCTCAAATACAGGAAGGAAATATAAGCTGTGCTCAAATACAGGAAGGAAATATAAGCCATATTACGTGGTCAATCTTTGCTGAGAATGCAGGAAATGGAGTTCCAGAGTATATGGATAAAAAAAAAATAGTGCATGCCACCGGACCCTACTAGCAATGTCGGGCACTTCGGATACTCTAACATTTATTCACCTTATACTAATACAGATTTCATTCCGCACCCAACTTTCTATAACATGGCTACGGCCCTGAAAATCGAACATAAACAACTGAACCGGATACCTATCATACGAGTTTTCCTTTCAATAAAGATCTACGATTGTCATTAGTGCGGCTATCCCTGTGTGAATATGTCTTACTGTAAATATGCAAGTATATATTAGTAGACGAGGGAACGCCGTGACCAGGTGGTTCAACTCGTTAATGTCAAATCAGTCCTCATCGTTGTAGGTACTAATCGCACTGGGGTGTGTATAGAATAATGTGAGGACATTATCCAGTGTGTGTTTTACGTTTATTTATCGTCGCTACCGGTTGCCCATATGAGCGACGCCTCCTGAAGAGATTAGTTATTTTAGATTTTGGAGGATAGTGCATGATACAGACAGAGACCCATTACAGAGTCTCCTCTGGTTCTTTTACGTGCACGGTGTAAAGCACCGACACGAGACCTCGGTTTAACGTCCCATCTGAAAGACTGTTAATTTTATTAGGGTCAGACGGGGGATCGAACCTGAGATTCCTGGATTACCAGTCCAGCGTGTTACCACTGGACTACAGATCCGTTGGCTAGCGGGATATATGTGGTGTTACTGTGTGTGAAATAATGCTCGGACGGGCACATGAGTTCTTCCTTCACCAATAATAGCTGGATAGTGGCCATCTGACCTAAGTCGTGATAGCTCAGTGGATGCGCGTTCGCTTCAGGTGCGAACGGTCCGGTGTTCGAGCCCCACTGGAGCCGTTACGATTGTGCCCTTAGGCAAGGCATTTAAATTCCACGTTGCCTCTTCTCTCTCCCTCGTGGCGATGGATTCCATCAGGAATGAGGTCTCGAGAGTGATTTATATAAGTTGAAATAACTTGTTTCGCAATCGAGCTAAAATAAATGTGTATAAACTAAAATCTGACCTAAGCTGTTGTTGCGACAATTTAAACACCACAAACCAGACAAACCTGTGTGTTGTGCTTTACATTTATGTATGGTTTATATGAGCGACGCCTCCTGAAGAGATTAATCATTTTAGATTGTTGGAGGATAGTGCAATTATACAGACAGATACCCATTCCAAAGTCTCCTGTGGTTCTTGTACTTGCACGGTGTAAAGCACCGACACGATATCTCGGTTTAAGGTCCCATCTGAAAGATTCTTAATTTTATTAGGGTCAGACGGGTGATCGAACCTGCGATCCCTGGATTACCAGTCCAGCGTGTTACCAACACAAAGACTATGGTATGAATCACTTTAGTATGGTATAGCGGGGGATCGAACCTGCAATCATTGGATTACAAGTCCAGCGTGTTGACCACTGGACAACTGATCCGCTATGAACCAAATCCTTGGTAGAAACACGAGTAAACTATTAGTACTAGAGGTTAGTCCGTAACTCACTCCTTGACAACAATGTGAGTTTTGATTTGATAATATTTTATTGCTGTATATACATGTATGATACAATTACAAACAAATTACAAATACATAATTAGCAAATGGGTTGGGCCACACGTTCTAACAACATTAGTGGTTGGCCTTCCCCATAGAAGTGATTTGAACACTACATCATTTAAATGGCTTAATTAAAGCTGAACCATGTATATAATGCAGTTTACAAGATATAATATATAGTAGTAGTCTTTGACTTTTTCAAAGAAATGTATGTACTAGACTGCAAAATCCACTGTCCAGTTTCCCCAAGAAGTGCACCCAAGGATCAAGACTTACGCAAAAGAAAACGAAAATGGTGTGATGTGATGCGTATATAAGTATGTGTAACTTTGACGTATGGTGTCAAGTTCCCATTAACATTTCTCCTCCAAAGTATTATGCTACTTAGTACTAAAGCTGTCCCGAGATGTTTTGCCGATTAATGTACGTTGTTTCTCCGGGAAACACAACTATCAACTACAATATAAGAAAGTATGCAAGTGTGTATGTACGGTCTAGTCATAGATATGCTAATGCTCGTAATATTCATCATTATCAAGATGACATGATAGCATGTACCTCTGAAGATATACTCATAGCATAACAATATACACTGCCTTGGAACTATCAAATTGATAATGTTACCAAGAAATGTAATTCCTTGCAATACATATTGTCTCGTATCAAACCATACCTTTCCATACATATGCGCAATGTGTTTTTAATTCCTATATATTACCCCATCTAGACTACTGTTGTGTCATTTGGGGGAACTGCAATGCATATTTCGAAGATAAAATTAAGATTCCAAAAACGAACTAATTCTAGACAACGATAAATACACTCCTTCTTCCGAACTTTTCTCAAAGACTTAATTGGATGACTTTTCCAGAGAGGTTTAGCTAACAAAAAGCGGTCTTAATGATGAAAACGCTAAATGACCTGACACCTGTCACCATCACCGTCATCATCGTCGTTGTCGTTTCTGTAATAGCTAAACATGATTTAATCTCCGTCAGAAAGTGCACACGCATTTTCTTGCTGTGAACATTTTCTTTTGACAATGTATGAAGTGAAGCTGTCAGGCATTTTGAAATAACGTCATACACGGTTGCTCAGTTTAAACTTTATTTATTTTACAACGAGTGCGAAGCAAGTTCTAACAACATATATTAATCACTCTCGTTGGCGTGGATGACAGCGTATGTGTGGTCATTCGTATGGGAGGAAACCTGAGTACCCGGAGAAACCCCACCTGTCCGATATGGCGACCACTGTACCATCTCACATACTTCCCGGTCCAAGGATCGAACCCGGGTTGCATTGGTGAGAAGCGAGCGCGCTAACAACTGCGCTAATCGGATGCTATATTGTCCAAAACACTGCTATAAACTATTTGAAGCCATCATAATGCCATACTAGAGATATATTCATACAGTGGGAGTCGTGATAGCGCAGTGGTAGCGCGTTCGCTTCAGGTGTGAGAAGCCTGGAGTTCGAGCCTAGTTGTAGCCGTTACCATTAAGCCCTTAGGCAATGCATTTCAAGTCCACATTGCCTTTTCCCTCTCCCTCGTGGCGATGGATTCCATCAGGAATGAGGTCTCGAGAACGATTAAATTAATGGTGTACGAACTTATTTCCCAATCGAGCTAGAATAAATGTGTATAAACTATACCGCCTCCCCTCTCTTACACACCATCCTAACCTCCACGAAGCCGTCGTGTATCGGTCGGATCAGGACCGATCTCACGGAGTTTATCAAATAAAAACATGGCGCCCAAGTCGAAGTTGGGAACGAATAGTGCAGATTTAAAGCAATAATATATAGTTCAGGCTGTTGTTTTTGCTGACAACTTTAACATTTTTGAATAAACAAAGTGAATACAGATGTGTTTCACAGGATTTCCATCTATGCAATAAGTGCGAGCATAATTGTAAAGTTATTTCCCTTTTCGGTTTCACCATTTAGAATAGTTTAGAATAGAATAGTCTGCTGCCGGCTTGTCCATGTAATTCGCGAACGACAAGAAGAAGAAGAATAGTTTTCTGGGTTACAAGTAACAAGTGACCAGTTCGAAATGCCAAACTACTGTAGTGCTTCAAATATTCCATTTTATGCACAGTTGCTTGTTAATACTTTTGAAACCTTAGCAAGCGATTCCATCAGGTTATTTATTTGTGTGAAGTAAGTAAGTTTATACAAATTTATTTTAGCTCGATTGCGAAACAAGTTCTTTTTTTGTGTGAAACCTTACGGCTTCGTTTATTTTCATTTCATACAATAACAAGTTCTTACAACTTATATTAATAACTCTCAACACCTCATTCCTGATGGAATCCATCGCCACGAGGGAGAGAGACGAGGCAACGTGCAATTTAGCTGCCTTGCTTGCCTAAGGGCACAATCGTAACGGTTCCAGTGGGGGTCGAACTCCGGACCTGAAGCGAACGCGCATCCACTGCGCTATCACGACTTCCACAAAATAAGTACATCCTCCTTTAGAGTCCGCACACTCTTCATGTAACGAGTGTAAGCACATCACGCAATGCATAGTTACGAACCTCACCTGTATGTAATTTTGCACGTGTTTACTAACACCATTTTTAGCATGTGTCTGACTTGGATTAAGCATATTTATCCCACTATATACATTCAAAAAACACGAAATCAAAGAAGTAAGTATATAAAGGGAAGGATAAAAACGGAAGCAGAGCTTATATAGCTTCACTCCTTGTGTCTTTACGTGGCATGCTATCTATGTTAGATTCATGTATTATGTATTATACATGTAGCATTATTTGCGAAAGTGACGAGTAGTGATCAGCTAAACATCATAGATGATCAGCTAAACATCATAGGTGATCAGCTAAACATCATAGGTGATGAGCTAAACATCATAGGTGATGAGCTAAACATCATAGGTGATGAGCTAAACATCATAGGTGATCAGCTAAACATCATAGGGGATCAGCTAAACATCATAGGTGATCAGCTAAACATCATAGGTGATGAGCTAAACATCATAGGTGATGAGCTAAACATCATAGGTGATGAGCTAAACATCATAGGTGATCAGCTAAACATCATAGGTGATCAGCTAAACATCATAGGTGATCAGCTAAACATCATAGGTGATCAGCTAAACATCATAGGTGATGAGCTAAACATCATAGATGATCAGCTAAACATCATAGGTGATCAGCTAAACATCATAGGTGATGAGCTAAACATCATAGGTGATCAGCTGAACATCATAGGTGATGAGCTAAACACCATAGGTGACCATCTAAACATCATAGGTGATCAGCTAAACAGCATAGGTCTTAGCGTCTTCCTTTATAATTGCCTTATATATCTCGCATACTTTAGTAAGCTACGCACATACTTTGTATTGCCTTATATATCTCGCATACTTTAGTAAGCTACACACATACTTTGTATTGCCTTATATATGTCGCATGCGTTTAGCAAGCTACGCACATTCCTTTTATTGCCTTATATATGTCGCATGCGTTTAGCAAGCTACGCACATTCCTTTTATTGCCTTATATATCTCGCATGCGTTTAGCAAGCTACGCACATTCTTTTTATTGCCTTATATATGTCGCATGCGTTTAGCAAGCTACGCACATTCCTTTTATTGCCTTATATATCTCGCATGCGTTTAGCAAGCTACGCACATTCCTTTTATTGCCTTATATATCTCGCATGCGTTTAGCAAGCTACGCACATTCCTTTTATTGCCTTATATATGTCGCATGCGTTTAGCAAGCTACGCACATTCCTTTTATTGCCTTATATATCTCGCATGCGTTTAGCAAGCTACGCACATTCCTTTTATTGCCTTATATATCTCGCATGCATTTAGCAAGCTACGCACATTCCTTTTATTGCCTTATATATGTCGCATGCGTTTAGCAAGCTACGCACATTCCTTTTATTGCCTTATATATCTCGCATGCGTTTAGCAAGCTACGCACATTCTTTTTATTGCCTTATATATGTCGCATGCGTTTAGCAAGCTACGCACATTCCTTTTATTGCCTTATATATCTCGCATGCGTTTAGCAAGCTACGCACATTCCTTTTATTACCTTATATATGTCGCATGCGTTTAGCAAGCTACGCACATTCCTTTTATTGCCTTATATATCTCGCATGCGTTTAGCAAGCTACGCACATTCCTTTTATTGCCTTATATATCTCGCATGCATTTAGCAAGCTACGCACATTCCTTTTATTGCCTTATATATGTCGCATGCGTTTAGCAAGCTACGCACATTCCTTTTATTGCCTTATATATCTCGCATGCGTTTAGCAAGCTACGCACATTCTTTTTATTGCCTTATATATGTCGCATGCGTTTAGCAAGCTACGCACATTCCTTTTATTGCCTTATATATCTCGCATGCGTTTAGCAAGCTACGCATATTCCTTTTATTGCCTTATATATCTCGCATGCATTTAGCAAGCTACGCACATTCCTTTTATTGCCTTATATATCTCGCATGCGTTTAGCAAGCTACGCACATTCCTTTTATTGCCTTATATATGTCGCATGTTAGCTGGACCTTGTATGGCATCATATTTAGCTTCATTCTAAATATTCTCAGAATGAATTCTAAATGGTAGTTCTCTATGTATCTTTCTAACTTATTGTTCTTATAGAAGATCGAGTTGTTGTAGTTGCCGCATAGACATACTTTGTCCATTTCCCCCCATACCCATTTGATTTCTCATTCCCATCCGACCTTCCGCGCCCATCTGACCTCCCGTGCCCATCTGCTCCCCCATACCCATATCTCCGATACCCAGTTGGGCCATGATACCCATTTGGTCTGTCATACCCATATGTTCTCCCATACCCATCGTTTGTGGTGATATAGTCGCCGTGCAACGGTCATTCCACTGCACTACTTTAGATTTATAATCACAATAGCTACCATAGCAACGGCCATAATCTCGTAGATTTTCTATATCTGCACCAGGGGCATACCATCGCCCATTATGGACACATCCCATTCCTGATAAACCTCCACGTGTACCCATTCCAGCAAGCCCAGTCAGTCCAGCTATTCCCGCACTACCGACCAGGCCAGCCATCATCGACATTGACTGTGTAGCGACCGGAAGTGAAGCATGTTTAGCTGCCGGTGTTGACACTGACATCGGCGGTTTAGACGGTGTTGTACTACATTTATGATCGTCCCAATGTACCACTGTACCTTCATGGTTGCAATATGATCCATAGCACCAATTACCAGTCTGGCCCTTTTCTATCTCCTTAAGGGGTTCGTAAAAGTAACCATTGTAGTGACATCCTCTTGGCTTAGCGATGGTGGTCTGTAAAATATATGTGTATAGTTATAGTATTGTTAACATTAGTTTGATCTTTCTATTGGTTACTGGGTTCAGATACATGTGGATGTTGTAATGAAAGAGCTTACAAACATTATCGATACACACAAACACCACTCTGTGAATATATAGCGCCAAATTGGATCCGTATCTTCACTTTATGAACAATTCAACCTGGGACTAAAGGTCAAACGCCCACAAATACAAATATTCTCCTAACCTCAATGGTTGGTCTTTGTTCACAGATTTGACAAGATATTATTCTGTATCTGTTCAATCGAGACTAGAACCTTTTTAAATGCATGTCTCCTCAGCGGTGTTGCATCGGTGGAGTAAACTGCCATTGTGACGGACGGACCAACATTGAGGTTGATGAGCAAAATGATTGGTATAGAGAGTGTTTAAGTGACTTCCAACGCCCGGACAGAAAATATAAAATCAATATATAAGTGAAGTAGTAAACCCGTCTCTTTGGGTGTTGTGTATACGTCATCACTTGTTGTGTATACGTCATCACTATAGAGCCTATTGATGATATATCGCGCAACTACCGATCTCTTTACTTGTTGTGTATACGTCACCACCACCACTACAGAGCTCTTTACTTGTTGTGTATACGCGTCACTATATAGCCTATTGGTAATAGCTTTATAAATAGCGATCTCGTACCATTCTATAAATATAGACTACGAACCTATCCATAAATAACTATTACGAACGCTTCTATATAAATATAGTCCGTTTACGTTTACCTCAATCATCTTCACGAACTTCAACGAATATACGGGTAATTATATTATTCAAACTAGGCATACGTTTTTATCGAGTAAGAAATACTAATTATACGCTATATACAAACTTAACCTATGTACGAAAATGAATAATATATATCTTACATCGTTACGTATAATTCCATAAAAACGCGATATATTATTAATAATCCGTAATGTACGTTTTAGAGCGGAGCACAGCTAACACCGCAATATACATCTCAGTTTAGGCACCTCACCCAACAACATCAGTACAGAAAATGAAGGCCGTTTGCAACAGTATTTACCGCAAAATACGTCATTAGTGTCATGGGTGGCTATCTCCGAATATATCCTATCATTTCGTATGAAGCACGTTAATTCTCTGCTCAATACATCGGAATGGCTCCAATAATGAATGCCAGGTATGAGGTTATATGTTAGTCAGTTGACCCTAAATAACCTTATCCGGGAATGCGAGAAAAATCACCAGCGCAGTAGGTACACAAAATTAAAACAGCATGGAACCAAACTCTGACACATTCATACAGGTAATTATAAATATGATTCTAAAGTAATTAACGCGTTTACATACCACGGTTGTCATCTCTGAGTTGCAACATAACTGATTAACTGATAAGCACAGAGTGCGCACATAACTTAATCGGGAGGTCGTCTAACAACATTTCTCTAAGCTACCACATATCGCATTAACTGATAAGCCCGGAGTGCGTACATAACTTAATCAGTAGGTCATCCGAGCGATTGAGCTAACATACATTTGTATATTAATTACAGCCCCAGGTTCAATAAAATTGTGTGTGCGTGTGTGCGTGTGTGTGTGCGCGCGTGCGTGCGTGCGTGCGTGCGTGCGTGCGTGCGTGCGTGCGTGCGTGAGTGCGTGCGTGCGTGCGTGCGTGCGTGCGTGCGTGCGTGCGTGCGTGCGTGCGTGCGTGCGTGCGTGCGTGCGTGCGTGCGTGCGTGCGTGCGTGCGTGCGCGCGCGTGCGTGCGTGCGTGCGCGTGCGTGCGTGCGTGCGTGCGTGCGTGCGTGCGTGCGTGCGTGCGTGCGTGGTGCTGCGTGCGTGCGTGCGTGCGTGCGTGCGTGCGTGCGTGCGTGCGTGCGTGCGTGCGTGCGGCGTGCGTGCGTGCGTGCGTGCGTGCGTGCGCGCGCGCGCGCGCGCGCGCGCGCGCGCGCGCGCGCGCGCGTGTGTGTGTGTGTGTGTGTGTGTGTGTGTGTGTGTGTGTGTGTGTGTGTGTGTGTGTGTGTGTGTGCGTGTGTGTGCGTGTGCTCGTGTGTGTGCGCGTGCGTGCGTGTGTGATAAGAATGTAATATTTGGCAAGTTACTGATTCCCTCTATCAGGTTGTATGTTGTTTGCGGTTATTTTATATAATGTATATCTATTTACCTTACCACACGCCCGTCTGTCTGTCCGTCTGTCCGTCCGTCCGTCCGGCGGTCTGTCTGTAGGTGGAGCATCTTCTGCCACGTGCACTGTCCTCCAAAACAAAGGCTTTGCCGATGCATATGTCGCATTATGTTCGAATTATAAGATGTACATGTATGTAAATGCTGTATGTAGGCCTACAGCGGTACTCAAATCAATCTAAAAACAGCGTCAATATGGGGCGACGTTTCGCTATTTCTTTAGTATTTATACGGATATCCATAATTCTATTAGATATAGGGTAGCGCCGCGTATGAGTACGATCTATGAAGATTATTCGCCATACGGAGGAATGCCAGACAAAGTGAAAACAGCACGGAGCCAGACTGACACATTCATACAGGTAATTCTAAATAGCTCGCGTCGTTAAATATGTCCCAAATGCACCTTACAATCTAAAGGTAATTAATTTCGAATTACTACAAATCGACGCGGAAATCCGTAAATGTAATTAAGAAATGTTAAATGTCAAATACTCGTTTCGCTATCGTGCTAACATTAATTTGTATAAACTATTTACATCCCCAATGTTAATCACGTGATCGGTGTTACATCGCGCATCCTTTATTACAGTTGTAGAGAACATGCGTATGTGTCAATATTGTTATCATAATACGCCTATCAGTTTCACGCGAAGCCTATTTTATGGTAATACATGCGTTATTTGATAGACGACGTCGCTCAGAGATTCGGGTTCGAACATGGCTTATGAATGTATACGTCCAGACTGGTGTGACACCTGTGTGGTCGCTACAGGAAAATGTTGCTTTCCAATATGCTCATCTGTTAGCCTTCCTTATTTATTTATCATCGACCCCCTTGTTAATAGGGGTGACGCCTCTAAAAGTGTAGTCGTTAATTCATTTTTGTTGCAGGATACACTCCAATTCCAGAAGCATACAGGCGCGTAGCTGCCATTAGGCCCGGGCCTGCACATCAGTATTTATAAGGATATCCATAATTCGATTATTAGATATAAGGGTAGAGTCGCGTACGCTGTTTATAACGGAGTTAAAAGACTCGGCCTACAACGTCATCAATTTTTCTACTCTGCGTTAGAGCGTAGACATCTGTATAAATCGACGTAGCTCGGCGAGACCGACACGACCATATCTTTCATTTATTTATACGGCCAGTACTTTTCGAGAAATAGCGGTTTAAAGATTTGATATATTCTTAAAGTCCCAAATGAAAATAAAAAAAAATATTTAAACGTAACTATAAGTTAGTTCTAATATACGCGTATCGACGTCACTAGTCCGACGCTACCCTTCATTTTGATCTATCATTAGTCGATATATCTATAATAATTATTATCCCTTTAATCGTAACTAAGTTTGAAGAAAAATGAACTTTCGAGGAAACTGGCCTTGTTTGGTATCGTCGGAAAGATCTCGAAGAGACAATGACGAATCCGCGACTCAATTAATGGTCCGACCTCATACCGGAAGTAGTGATCCGAAAAACCGGAAGTACCGATATAAATTCGCTATATAAGCTTTATCATAGGACCTATCTATCCGGGGGTTTCGATAATCGTACTAAACGATTATACGTTCCGAGCCTACGATTTTCAAAATGGACGATATAAATGGCGGGAAAACACTATATCGCTTATTAATGGTACATTCGACTCGGGGTGTGCCATTTCTGTCCGTACCTACCCTTAATTCTAATTACGTAGCTAATGTCCGTACACACTCCCTCTACACATTCTCGTTATACCGATTATATTTATTATCTTCATTTCGATCGTAAGATGTTGATATTATATAATACGTATAAGTGCCTAAATATCCTTACACTTTGGCATCCGATACTTAAGTCGCTGACCGTTTCCGGCATATTGCATCAGTCAGTCGTTGGCGTCACGAAATCATGTCCAGACACGTATAGACCTATCCTATAAATGACCTACGTTACTATAAATAGAAAACTAGTTGGAACGGGCTATTTATATTCATCCGATCAGAACGTATTGCTATAAATAATAATGACATACGTTACTATAAATAGAAAACTAGTTAGAACCGGTATTGCTATTTTTATTTATCCAATGACGTTATAACCGACAAATCAGAATCCATGATAGTGACATATACCGATAAAATGATTATATTACTACAATATATACACACTATCTCACCATATTTACGTACATTACTACAAGATACACACACTATCTCGCCATATATACACACATTACTACAAGATATACACGCTGTCTCACCATATCTACATACATTCCTACAAGATATATCCACTATCTCACCATATTTACATACATTACTACAATAACTACGCGCTGTCTCACCATATCTAAATACATTTCTACAAGATATACACACTATCTCACCATATATACACACATTACTACAAGATATACACGCTGTCTCACCATATCTACATACATTCCTACAAGATATATCCACTATCTCACCATATTTACATACATTACTACAATAACTACACACTGTCTCACCATATCTAAATACATTTCTACAAGATATACACGCTATCTCACCATATCTACATACATTACTACAAGATATTCACACTATCTCACCATATCTACGTACATTACTACAAGATATACACACTATCTCACTATATATACGCACATTACTACAAGATATACACGCTGTCTCACCAAATCTACATACATTACTACAATATATACACACTATATCACCATATCTGCATATATTACAACAATATATATCCACTAGCTCACCATAGCTACATACATTTCTACAAGATATACACACTATCTCACCATATATACATACATTGCTACTAAATATACACACTTTCTCACCAAATCTACATACATTACTACAAGATATATCCACTATCTCACAATATTTACATACATTACTACAAGATATACACACTATGGCACCATATCTACAAACATTGATACAAGATCTACACACTATATCACCATATCTACATACATTCCTACAAGATATATCCACTATCTCACCATATCTACATTCATTACTACAAGATCTACACACTATATCACCATATCTACGTACATTCCTACAAGATATATCCACTATCTCACCATATTTACATACATTACTACAATAACTACGCGCTGTCTCACCATATCTACATAAATTACTACAAGATATACACACTATCTCACCATATTTACATTCATTACTACAAGATCTACGCACTATATCAACATATCTACATACATTCCTACAAGATATATCCACTAACTCACCATATTTACATACATTACTACAATAACTACACACTGTCTCACCATATCTACATACATTACTACAAGATATATCCACTATCTCACCATATGTACATACATTACTACAAGATATACACACTATCTTACCATATCTACATTCATTACTACAAGATCTACACACTATTTCACCATATCTACGTTCATTACTACAAGATATACACGCTATCTCACCATATCTACATACATTCCTACAAGATATATCCACTATCTCACCATATTTACATATATTACTACAATAACTACACGCTGTCTCACCATATCTGCATACATTTCTACAAGATAAACGCACTATCTCATCATATCTACATTCAGTATTGCAAGATATACGCACTATCTCATCATATCTACGTACATTACTACAAGATATAAGCACTATCTCATCATATCTACGTACATTACTACAAGATATAAGCACTATCTCATCATATCTACGTACATTACTACAAGATATACGCACTATCTCATCATATCTACGAACATTACTACAAGATATACGCACTATCTCATCATATCTACGTACATTACTACAAGATACACACACTATCTCACCATATATACACACATTACTACAAGATATACACGCTGTCTCACCGGGGTCGATGATAAATAAATAAGGAAGGCTAACAGATGAGCATATTGGAAAGCAACATTTTCCTGTAGCGACCACACAGGTGTCACACCAGTCTGGACGTATACATTCATAAGCCATGTTCGAACCCGAATCTCTGAGCGACGTCGTCTATCAAATAACACATGTATTACCATAAAATAGGCTTCGCGTGAAACTGATAGGCGTATTATGATAACAACATTGACACATACGCATGTTCTCTACAACTGTAATAAAGGATGCGCGATGTAACACCGATCACGTGATTAACATTGGGGATGTAAATAGTTTATACAAATTAATGTTAGCACGATAGCGAAACGAGTATTTGACATTTAACATTTCTTAATTACATTTACGGATTTCCGCGTCGATTTGTAGTAATTCGAAATTAATTACCTTTAGATTGTAAGGTGCATTTGGGACATATTTAACGACGCGAGCTATTTAGAATTACCTGTATGAATGTGTCAGTCTGGCTCCGTGCTGTTTTCACTTTGTCTGGCATTCCTCCGTATGGCGAATAATCTTCATAGATCGTACTCATACGCGGCGCTACCCTATATCTAATAGAATTATGGATATCCGTATAAATACTAAAGAAATAGCGAAACGTCGCCCCATATTGACGCTGTTTTTAGATTGATTTGAGTACCGCTGTAGGACTGCATACATCATTTACATACATGTACATCTTATAATTCGAACATAATGAGCCATATGCACGCTATTACATATCTATCATGAAAACATCAAAGCCGTTGTTTTGGAGGACAGTGCACGAGGCAGAAGATGCTCCACCGACAGACAGACCGCCGGACGGACGGACGTACGGACAGCCAGTCAGCCAGATAGACAGACGGACGGACAGACAGACAGACAGACGGACGGACGGACGGATAGGCGGACAGACATCAAATCTTGAAATAGCGCTATACATGTTTCTAAAAATACCTGATTCGTCTGGCTAGAGCCAAAATAATCACTGATATTTCAGCAGCAGATATATTGGGAATAAAATATTTTGATTCGGTGTACTCTTAACTTGCAAGAACTTAATATTTTATGAACGCGTGGAATATTTTATTGAACCTGGGGCTGTAATTAATATACAAATGTATGTTAGCTCAATCGCTCGGATGACCTACTGATTAAGTTATGTACGCACTCCGGGCTTATCAGTTAATGCGATATGTGGTAGCTTAGAGAAATGTTGTTAGACGACCTCCCGATTAAGTTATGTGCGCACTCTGTGCTTATCAGTTAATCAGTTATGTTGCAACTCAGAGATGACAACCGTGGTATGTAAACGCGTTAATTACTTTAGAATCATATTTATAATTACCTGTATGAATGTGTCAGTGTTTGGTTCCATGCTGTTTTAATTTTGTGTACCTACTGCGCTGGTGATTTTTCTCGCATTCCCGGATAAGGTTATTTAGGGTCAACTGACTAACATATAACCTCATACCTGGCATTCATTATTGGAGCCATTCCGATGTATTGAGCAGAGAATTAACGTGCTTCATACGAAATGATAGGATATATTCGGAGATAGCCACCCATGACACTAATGACGTATTTTGCGGTAAATACTGTTGCAAACGGCCTTCATTTTCTGTACTGATGTTGTTGGGTGAGGTGCCTAAACTGAGATGTATATTGCGGTGTTAGCTGTGCTCCGCTCTAAAACGTACATTACGGATTATTAATAATATATCGCGTTTTTATGGAATTATACGTAACGATGTAAGATATATATTATTCATTTTCGTACATAGGTTAAGTTTGTATATAGCGTATAATTAGTATTTCTTACTCGATAAAAACGTATGCCTAGTTTGAATAATATAATTACCCGTATATTCGTTGAAGTTCGTGAAGATGATTGAGGTAAACGTAAACGGACTATATTTATATAGAAGCGTTCGTAATAGTTATTTATGGATAGGTTCGTAGTCTATATTTATAGAATGGTACGAGATCGCTATTTATAAAGCTATTACCAATAGGCTATATAGTGACGCGTATACACAACAAGTAAAGAGCTCTGTAGTGGTGGTGGTGACGTATACACAACAAGTAAAGAGATCGGTAGTTGCGCGATATATCATCAATAGGCTCTATAGTGATGACGTATACACAACAAGTGATGACGTATACACAACACCCAAAGAGACGGGTTTACTACTAAGTGAGCAAGTGGTAAATTATCTATATCACATGAATATGTACGAGATATAACTGAAGAGATTAGTCATTTTACACCGATGCTCAAAAGAAAGTCCCCACCTGAGAAATACACCATGCCAATGGATCAATTTATTCATTCTTTTATTATTTATTAGTTTCCATATCTCATCCACACGATGTGCAAACATAAAATCATCTATTAATAAAAACTACATATTTAAGATGTTTTAATTCCAAAATTCACAAAATAGAATTTTGAGATTTCATATTACTTATTTTACGCATAAAATCCCCCAAAATCAATTTTAGTGATAACAAATATTTGTTTCCAATACACTACTCACTTGTCACTTAATTAAAAGTAAATTTGTTTAAAACCACTTATCCGTGACTTATTCTGCACAGGTGAGCCGTTTTGCACGGTTTTGCACGTGCACTATACAGGTGAGTTGCCAAACAATATAAATTTAATAAATCCGTGACCTCTTACGGAAATGTAACTAAAAGATCAACAATTGTTTCATTTTGTATAAATAACGACATCACAATATGCATCGACTTCCGGATAATATCCGGGCAGCGCTATCTCCCGATCTTGCACAAATAGAACATGTATGGGCAGATCTTAAGGCTAGGGTGTACAAGCGGGTACCACCACCACCAAACGTCCAGGACCTGCGTGTTGCATTAAATCAAGAGTGGAGGAACATTCTACAGGCTAGGATTAGCAACATAGTTACCTCTATGAGAAGAAGATGTGTTGCGTGTGTGGCAGCTCTCGGCGGACATACCAAATACTGACATACTGGCTTTTTGTTTATGTACCAGATAATGAATTTAAGTAATCACATAAAAATAATGGAATTATTATATAGAATACAATGGTATGACCTATTTTCTGAGTGGAGACTTTCTTTTGAGCATCGGAGTAGATTTTGAAGGATAGTGCAATGGTACAGAGACCCATTCCAGAGTCTCCTCTGGTTCTTTTACATGCACGATGTAAAGCACCGACACGATACCTCGGTTTAAAGTCTCACCAGAAGTATTTGAGTCATTTCAGCATGGTATAGTGGAGCATCGAACCTGCGACGGCTATATTACAAGTCCAGCGTGATAACCACTGGATCACTGATCCGCTACTAGGCACATGTTTATTTTATTTACTTTTGAATGTGTTTGGTTTTTTAAAATAATATGCTAAACAATGCTAAATCTTTTGTTCACAATTTTAGTTCCACATTCCTTCTGATGTTGGACACAATTAGGGCATATAGCGACTGTATTGCAGACATATTTTATATAGCAGCAATACATGGCGTGCAGTGCATATATACTTGTCATTTATGTAGCAATACATGGCGTTCAGTGCATATATACTTGTCATTTATGTAGCAATACATGGCGTTCAGTGCATATATACTTGTCATTTATGTAGCAATACATGGCGTTCAGTGCATATATACTTGTCATGTATGTAGCAATACATGGCGTTCAGTGCATATATACTTGTCATTTATGTAGCAATACATGGCGTTCAGTGCATATATACTTGTCATGTATGTAGCAATACATGGCGTTCAGTGCATATATTTTTGTCATTTATGTAGCAATACATGGCGTTCAGTGCATATATACTTGTCATTTATGCAGCAATACATGGCGTTCAGTGCATATATACTTGTCATTTATGTAGCAATACATGGCATTCAGTGCATATATACTTGTCATTTATGTAGCAATACATGGCGTTCAGTGCATATATACTTGTCATGTATGCAGCAATACATGGCGTTCAGTGCATATATACTTGTCATTTACGTAGCAATACATTGCGTTCAGTGCATATATACTTGTCATTTATGTAGCAATACATGGCATTCAGTGCATATATACTTGTCATTTATGCAGCAATACATGGCGTTCAGTGCATATATACTTGTCATTTATGTAGCAATACATGACGTTCAGTACATATATTGTTGTCATTTATGTAGCAATACATGACGTTCAGTGCATATATACTTGTCATTTATGTAGCAATACATGGCGTTCACTGCATATATACTTGTCATTTATGCAGCAATACATGGCGTTCAGTGCATATATACTTGTCATTTATGTAGCAATACATGGCATTCAGTGCATATATACTTGTCATTTATGTAGCAATACATGGCGTTCAGTGCATATATACTTGTCATTTATGTAGCAATACATGGCGTTCAGTGCATATATTTTTGTCATTTATGTAGCAATACATGACGTTCAGTGCATATATACCTGTCATTTATGTAGCAATACATGGCGTTCAGTGCATATATACTTGTCATTTATGCAGCAATACATGGCGTTCAGTGCATATATACTTGTCATTTATGTAGCAATACATGGCATTCAGTGCATATATACTTGTCATTTATGTAGCAATACATGGCGTTCAGTGCATATATACTTGTCATTTATGTAGCAATACATGGCGTTCAGTGCATATATTTTTGTTTTTGTGTTGGTTGTGTTTTGTTTTTGTGTTGGGTTGTGTTTTTGTTTTTGGTTGGGTTGTGTTTACTTGTCATTTATGTAGCAATACATGGCATTCAGTGCATATATACTTGTCATTTATGCAGCAATACATGACGTTCAGTGCATATATACTTGTCATTTATGTAGTAATACATGGCGTTCAGTGCATATATACTTGTCTTTTATGTAGCAATAACGCTGAATATCTAAAACATCTGCTGAGGATTTCAAAAATAAGGGTAAGAATCCCCGGGGGTCTCTCGTGGCAGTGTAACAGGTACGAGCCTTTGTGTAATGGATACTGTGTTCATAATCGATGAGTTGTGAGCTTCGCGCTGGAACCACGGGGGTGATGTTCTTAGGCTAGTCCTTTAGATCCACATTACCTATTCTCTGTCCCTCGTGGCGACAGAATACATCGATAACGACGGATTAAACCAATAGTGCAAGAACTTGGTTCGTACTCGAGCTTAAAGAAAGTTGTATGTTTGTTTATACAAATTTATTTTAGCTCGATTGCGAAACAAGTTATTACAACTTATATTGATCACTCTCGAGAGCTCATTCCTGATGGAATCCATCGCCACGAGGGAGAGAAAAGAGGCAACGTGGAATTTAAATGCCTTGCCTAAGGGCACAATCGTAACTGCTCCAGCGGGGCTCAAACTCCGGACCTGAAGCGAACGCGCATCCACTGCGCTATCACGACTTCCACGAGTTGTGTGGATAGTGGTATCCTGAATAGAACCACAGACCCTGTGTTAGTCCGAGTTTAAATTGCAGTGCGGTAGGGGGCGCTTGAATACCGTACAAATAAGAGTAAGAATAACAAAACGATGATGATGATGATGATTGACCTTATTTGCCCTCGCCTCCGGCGAACCATGTGGGCGAGCATACTAAGATGTTTAGTTAGCACTCATATATTATAAACTAAGGTGATTAAGTTGTGTGCGTTAATAATATGATTTGAATGCTCAGCCCGGCCATAGATTAGGCTACAAGCACCAAAATGTATAGGGTCAGTACAGGAGTCACTCTATACTGTCCCACATCTCATATTCGCAGATGTATGAATATGTTTGATGTATAATATTATTTGCATGCTCAGCCCTGCCATAGATTAGGCTACAACACCAACATATATAGAGTCAGTACATGAGTCACGCTGTCACGCTGTACTAACACGCATCTATATATTCGATAATGTGTGACTTAGATGGCTAGTGTTATTTGATAACTCAGCCCGACCATAACTTAGGCTACAAACATCAAAATACATAGGGTCTGTTTAGGAGTCGCTCTAAACTGTCCTCGTATCTCTTGCAATTTTATATCTTTTTTCCTGTTCTATGATATTTGTCTTCGCACGCGACCAATTCTTGGCCCGATTTATTATGCACAAAAAGAGAAAAGAAGAAACAGAAGATAAAGAAGCAGACGCAGTCACAGTTAAATATACCACATGTCCGGATAAATCGAAAAAATCCACTTACGAAAACATGTTAATGCGTTTAAATAATTAGAATAAATGTCATATCCAGTGTCTTTATTAATACATAAACGTAACAGAATAGCATAAAAATGTCGCTGTATTTGATCGACTATGAAAAAGTGTTGAATGCTATATGTCACTTTAACATACGGAGGTGGCACACGTGGTGATGAGTTAACCTTAGGCAGCATTGAGGTGAACATGAGCATATAACAAATGTGTAATAGTTTTTCTTATTTTTCCTAGAAAGTAGGGCTTGTGTGAGCATATAACAAATGTGTAATATTTTTTCTTATTTTTCCTAGAAAGTAGGGCTTGTGTGAGCATATAACAAATGTGTAATATTTTTTCTTATTTTTCCTAGAAAGTAGGGCTAGTGTGAGCATATAACAAATGTGTAATATTTTTTCTTATTTTTCCTAGAAAGTAGGGCTTGTGTGAGCATATAACAAATGTGTAATATTTTTTCTTATTTTTCCTAGAAAGTAGGGCTTGTGAAATCGTCCCATCAATGTTTTAATTAAAGAAGACGTGAACACTACAATAATAGTCTACATCTGTATCTTATGTTTAACACAAACACATGGCAGCTATCCGGATAATTATTCATTTCTGAAACATATTAACAACTGTCCAGGGCTAGAAATCGTTTATTAAGTTACCGAAGTTTTGCGGATATAGACATTCGCAGAAATGCACTGTCCGTGAACATCGATAACTTAAAAGGGCGATAAATCGTTTTTTAGGTTACCGAGGTGTTCGGGGATATAAACATTCGAACTAACATCATCGCTAACTTAAAACGTGCGAAATAGTTTCTAGGTTTACAGTAATTCTCTTCCACACGGAAGAACTGTATTACCACGTCATAAATTGTCTGATTTCAAGGCATATGTTAATACCCCTTTCTCATCTACGTGGAGTGAGTTACGTTGTAACGCGGTGTGGCGATCGTATAATGAAGTGCAAACACTGCCGAATGGTCCACGTGGGTCCGCAGTCATCCACAGCCATCTGCGGTTTCGCCAACACCGTGCGAAAAAGCAAACATGATTTATTTTTTCTGCGGAAAGTCTGCGGAGATATATAAGCCGTAGTGACACCGCTAAGAACCGCAATGACAGAGCAAGAAGCGCACATGCCATTACAATTCATGTTGTAACCGTTTAGAATCCGCAACAATCCGCCAATCTCACATCTTGAGAGGGCAGTGGTGGCTTGATGGTGCCAGCACCAGTGCGCTGTATGATTGTCTTCTTTCTGCAATGCCCGTATAGCCAATGGTACTAACCGTATTGACACCCTGTTCAATCCGTGCAAAACCCATACCCTCCGCAAAGCCACACCCGGCAATTCCGCAACACTCCGTATTTCCACCGCGATCTTATCGCATACATGACATTTTTGTCGTGAAATGTAAACAAAGCTCGCGGTGTTCCGCCAAATTTCACACCGCCCAAGCGTACACAAGCCGCGTTAATGAGAAAGGAGAATGCTGATTTACAACCACCGCGAAGCCGCAGAAGATATTCATCAACGGTAACATACTAAGTATTCCAAACACCAAAAACAAACATGGTTTGGAAATATGTAGCTCCGGTTCCGATTTGAGGCTTTAATGAACGTAGATATGCATGTCGCAAATAGTACATATACGTTCATATTAGACACACCATTGATTGATCCGTTTCACGTGTTATTTAAAATTCCAAAATTACGCAACTTTCTATGAATCTCTGTGTGAAGATTGACAACTACTACCTCAACAATTTCATAAGTATACATATTATGTAACGCACCTGTATGTTTACATACCTTTTCTGTAGCTCGGTTTTTTTCTGTATGTATTTTTGACTTCAACATCAATATTTCAGCTAAGGTCATTTTTGACAACGGCTTGCTTGTCGCTGTTGTGGTAGGCGCTGTCGTCGTTGGTTTTATTGTTGTTGGCACCGTCGTTGTCGGTGCCGCCGTGGTCTTCATTGTCGGAACAACTGGGCTTCCTGTTGGCTTAATTGATAACGTTGCTGGTATATTTGTAGTCAAGTGTGCAGCCGGTGCTGTAGTACTTCCACGTTTCTCAGAAATGCTATTTAAATCTAACACACTGACATCGGTGTGTTTTGGCACGCCATTAATCGCATTTTCAACATTACCAAATGCTAGTCTAATTAGATCTTGTAACGAAATGGAGTATTCTGTCGATCCATGCACGTCGTACTTGGTAGTTTTGATTGACTCGGTATCGTATGTTGGTGGCTTCGATGTAGACTTAATAGTAGGTTTAGTTGTAGGTTTAGTGGTAGGCTGAGATGTCACTAATGGTATAATAGATTCAACTGCAGGTGCTCCGGCAGGCTGCGCTTTGATAGGATCTAGTTTGAAATCTGTCGGTAGAATATAAGACTCAAGACTAGGTTGATCCCACCACGATCCGTGGAAAGGATCGAAACCGAAATACAGACCGGGAGGGTGGGTTGTTAATGCACCACACAGAGCTACATAGTGTACGACTACGAGGCACCACCAAATCCTGAAAATAGAAAATATAAAGCAATAGATACGTTAATACACTTTATTATTATTTTTTCAATGGATTCTGATAAATAAACGGTTCACAATTTTCCTATGTTTTAGCTCGATTGCGAAACAAGTTCTTTCAACTGATAGTAATCACTCTCGAGATCACATTCCTAATGGAATCGATCGCCACGATGGAGACAGAAGAGGCAACCTGGAATTTAAATGTCTTGCCTAAGGTCACAATCGTATCGACTCCAATGGCGTTCGAGCTCCGGGCCTTTCGCGCCTGAAGCCAACGCACTATCACGACATCCACAAGTTCTACTGCTATCTATGTCAACTACTCACAAGCATGACGTACTGTATCCATGGCATGTACTCTTTTCATTGTGGTTAATTTTAGTAACATGAACTTCCATTGGTTACTAAAATATTATGCTCGTCCCATATGGAACTACCTAGCTCGACCTCCACAACGTGCAGTAGCATCTTATTCAAGACTTTGTCTCTTCGACACAGACTCGGATCATCGTGTAGGATTGACATGAAAGGAACAACCCAGGGATGCCTTGACGTTACGAAGACCCTTGCAGAGGATATCAGATACTGCGGGACGACAAAATCCAAATTCCAAATACGACGCTCTACCACTGGACCACGGACGCCACACTCCACACAAATGTGGAGGATGTGGCCCTAACAAGAACCCGTTGTTCGAAAGAAGCAAGCACCACACCATGACTTGTTACCCTGGACCAGAGGAAGAAGATACCTTACTCCTGGTGTCACCAGAAGCAACGTAGGGAATATAAACGTCCTAGAGAAACCAGTCGTACACATGCCTCGGCGGAGGTGACTTTAAATAAACCTACAAGATTGATTGATATGGAATTTACTCACGGTGTATTCTAATTAACAAGATGGGTACGACAAATAAACGTATCCGAATGAACGGCATTGACAGTGGTTGTAGCAGACTAATGAGGGTGCACGCGATGACCGGTGCGTGAGAGGGCGGAGATTTTCGCTTATGCCCATGAAAGATCATGCTTGGAACAAAATGGTGATAAGAAGAAGAAATTGACCTTTTGGAAAGTTCTGTTTCTAATGTTGTCAAAACTTGTAGCCTGGTCCATTTCTAGTTTTGACAATGACATATTTGTACATTTGTAAATTGAGCTCGTTGCAATGTTTGCATGTGTCGAATACGATTGTAATAATGTAATGATGTTGTGTTATGTAATTGTTAATTATGTTTACATACTATATATATATATAGCCTTTTAGGACATAAATTAACATTCTTCTTGACACATTAGGTAGTTTTATTGCATATTATATGTGTCATGAACTTTGCATTGTGAGCTTGTAAAATATATGCGAGGTTTGCTATATGTTTGAAATCTCCCGAGAAGAGGGAATTGTTTGAATTTAGGTCAGTACATAACGAAATGAATTGTATTATATTTCTTACTAAACCCAAGGTACATGAATCCAAGGTACATGAATCAAAGGTATATGTATCCAAGGTACATGAATCCAAGGTACATGAATCCAAGGTACATGAATCCAAGGTACATGAACACAAGGTACATGAACACAAGGTACATGAATCCAAGGTACATGAATCCAAGGTACATGAATCCAAGGTACATGAATCCATGAACACAAGGTACATGAATCCAAGGTACATGAATCCATGAACACAAGGTACACGAATCCAAGGTACACGAACCCAAGGTACATGAATCCAAGGTACATGAATCCAATGTACATGAACCCAAGGTACATGAACACAAGGTACATGAATCCAAGGTACATGAACACAAGGTACATGAATCCATGAATCCAAGGTACATGAATCCAAGGTACATGAATCCAAGGTACATGAACCCAAGGTACATGAACCCAAGGTACATGAACCCAAGGTACATGAATCCAAGGTACATGAATCCAAGGTACATGAATCCAAGGTACATGAACCCAAGGTACATGAACACAAGGTACATGAATCCAAGGTACATGAATCCAAGGTACACGAATCCAAGGTACATGTATCCAAGGTACATGTATCCAAGGTACACGAATCCAAGGTACACGAACCCAAGGTACATGAATCCAAGGTACATGAATCCAAGGTACATGAACCCAAGGTACATGAACACAAGGTACATGAATCCAAGGTACATGAATCCAAGGTACATGTATCCAAGGTACACGAATCCAAGGTACATGAATCCAAGGTACATGAATCCAAGGTACACGAATCCAAGGTACATGAATCCAATGTACATGAACCCAAGGTACACGAATCCAAGGTACATGAATCCAAGGTACATGAATCCAAGGTACACGAATCCAAGGTACATGAATCCAAGGTACATGAATCCAAGGTACACGAATCCAATGTACATGTATCCATGAATCCAAGGTACACGAATCCAAGGTACATGAATCCAAGGTACATGAACCCAAGGTACATGAACACAAGGTACATGAATCCAAGGTACATGAATCCAAGGTACATGTATCCAAGGTACACGAATCCAAGGTACATGAATCCAAGGTACATGAATCCAAGGTACATGTATCCAAGGTACACGAATCCAAGGTACATGAATCCAAGGTACATGAATCCAAGGTACACGAATCCAAGGTACATGAATCCAATGTACATGAACCCAAGGTACACGAATCCAAGGTACATGTATCCATGAATCCAAGGTACATGAATCCAAGGTACATGAATCCAAGGTACACGAATCCAAGGTACATGAATCCAATGTACATGAACCCAAGGTACACGAATCCAATGTACATGTATCCATGAATCCAAGGTACATGAACCCAAGGTACATGAATCCAAGGTACATGAATCCAAGGTACATGAATCCAATGTACATGAACCCAAGGTACACGAATCCAAGGTACATGTATCCATGAATCCAAGGTACATGAATCCAAGGTACATGTATCCAAGGTACATGTATCCAAGGTACATGTATCCAAGGTACACGTATCCAAGGTACATGTATCCAAGGTACATGTATCCAAGGTACATGTATCCAAGGTACACGAATCCAAGGTACATGAATCCAAGGTACACGAATCCAAGGTACATGAACACAAGGTACATGAATCCAAGGTACATGAATCCAAGGTACATGAATCCAAGGTACATTAATCCAAGGTACATGAATCCAAGGTACATGCATCCAAGGTACATGAATCCATGCATCCAAGGTACATGAATCCAAGGTACATGCATCCAAGGTACATGAATCCAAGGTACACGAATCCAAGGTACATGAATCACAACAAAGCTTGGAAAACCAAATTATCTTCGTTTCAAAAAAAAAATCAAATACCTGTTTTCTAAAACGAAATTTATAGAAGTATATTGTGATCAGGATAATAGTTGTAATACTTTCAAGAAACGTAAAATCCTGTATAACTGGTAGTGCCGTTTCCTGGAAAGTATGTGATTTTATAACCATATTCTGAGTCGCCATTGATATTATGCTGATATTATGTAATATGTGCTATAGTATGTGATGCGTTTGCAGTTCATTGTGTGTATGAACCTAAGTTGTTGAATAAAGTTGAAGATGAAAGTTGGATCTTACATGAGTGGTGATTTCATACCATGTTTGATTAAACGGGTTTTGAATTTTACTATTAAGCTAATGTAAGGTACTTTTATCACATTACCATAGTAACAACAACCATAAATATAAAGAACTAAAGCGTTTGTTTGCCAGTATATGTGTGAGCCTAACTACATTACGGTGCACCCGTACGCTGTAGCAATTAGTCCCTGATAATTAAACAACTTCACGCAAATAATCGACACATTATTTAGCTACATGTATGTGTCCAATGTATATTGCAAGCTGTCATGTCATACCGCGACCAATCAAAATCGTTATAGGTGTTATTGCACGTGTGGACATATTAGAGAATATGTGATGGTTTTATTACATGATAAATACCATTCGCTTTCATTGCGATCATGTTTGCATCAACAATATATCAGGGTGAATAAAGGAGTAAATAATCCGTTTCACATTGGTGATTAAATACATTAAAACATCGATTTGAAACAGATATATATTTTAGCTTAACACTTTCACCGCAAATGTCGCATAAAAGCGACTTTGTAAAAAAAAATGGTAGAAAACCTGATCGGACAGAACAGAACATGCCGTCTGATCAGGCTATATGCTGATTGCTCTTCAGACAGTGGAGCTGAAGCACCTGTCCGAATAGCAAACAACATAGATCCTGATCAGACGCGGCGATACGCCGCGGCTGATCTGGATCTATGTTGTTTGCATATTCTCTGAATTTATTCGGCGCTGAAAGAGTTAATCATATGTTATTGCTTGTTTATACACACAATTACAAATATAAATATGACTACAATGATATGCTTATACTTGAACACTGTAAGAATACAATCTAGAAGCAAATGGGTTGCTGGGCAACAAGTATTACCAACATTAGCGAGTGCCCTCCCCAATACACCAGATTGATGTTGTAATAACTATATTATTTTAGACGTTATGAAAATAAAATGATCAGGATTAGAAAGGACAAAAAAGTAAATAGAGAAGCATTTTGTAACAGCTCTCTATAGTGTAGCCCAATTGTCAAGCAGAGTGCATACATGTGTTGATGTCTAGGGATCGAGTCTGTTTCAGATCATTATTATGTTAGTTTCTCAATCGATCCGTGACCTTCACGAGACATTACACACACGAATACAATTGATTGATTGTACATGTAGTTTTAGTTGTATTCTTTATTATAGTCTCATCTATGTACAATGTATCATAAAATCATATTACATACTATAAGACCGTACATAGCCATTCATATATTTGAATTACAAGAGACTTATCACAGTTATTTTCACATAATGTATATTCAATGCAACATAACATTTAATAATGTTCACTATATACATGGTAAATCTACATTGCCTCTGCTAATCCAAACTAAAAAGATCTTTAAAAAAGTGATATCTAGGAGTAAAATACTGAAAGCTTAATATAGGCACTAGTGTGCCACAGTAAAATATGGTGTAAGAAATCCATTATCAATTTTGATCAGATCAAAAGTGAACTGATTAGCAGCGACTATTTAGTTGACATAAATGTATGTATACTGCATAGAGATAGACATACATTTACGTTAAAATACATTTCTGGTATATTTATAAGAATTATAGTGTATTGTATGTATGTTATATTACTAATATAAGTAACTGAAACTATTGCTGGAAACAACTGTGCTAATTTAGTAATGCCACATATGCGTTGAAATTGTCAAGAAAGTTATGAAGTTTAATATAATATTTATACACTATATTTTATTACGGACGCGCATATTAATGTGTGCTATAGTACATACTGTAAACTAAGTTATAATATCTTTATTTCGTTCAAGTTTGTAATTAAGAGAAGAAGTGATATTGCAGTACCAGCATATAAACATGTTTCACATATTCGCATATCATCTCTTCGTCGACGTTAGAAGAATTGCGAGACAAGATGTGACAAAGAACGATTAGACAGCGTTGATCGTGATTCGTATACGATATGATTCAGAGAGGAGCGGCGGAGCGGACGTACTCACTGCCAACTCTACACTGAGGCATTTGAATTATGTGATGTCTTTCAAATGTCAACACACAATGTATCGATTGTAACAGTGCCAACGGCCTTTTCATAATCGATACATGGACAACATAGTTTTGATAGTGTATCATTCCTGAGGAAGACCTCAGAGGGTCTTGGATTCATTTAGAAAACATGTTCATCCAATCGCACCGTTTTAATGGAAAGTCGTGATAGCACAATGGATGCGCGTTCGCTTCAGGTGCAAATGGTTCGGAGTTCGCGCCCCGCTGGAGCCGATACGATTGTGCCCTTAGGCAAGGCATTTAAATTCCACGTTGCCTCTTCTCTCTCTCTCTCCATCATGGCGATGGATTCCAGCAGGAATGAGGTCTCGAACGTGATTAATATAAGTTGTAAGAACTCGTTTCGCAATTGAGCTAAACTAAATTTGTATAAACTAATGGAAAGGTCGACAATCACAGTCGGTGTTGCCAGATTTCGTTATCTGATCTAGATTAAGCAGTAGCGAGTGAAGGGTATATCATTACTATTTACTCACGTAGATATATAGCCCACCCACGCACGCACGCACATACACACACACACAGTACAAAGAAGTGTCGGGAGAACGAGGTGGATTTGTGGATTTGAGTGGATGCCTATTACATGAGGGAAATAATAATAATAAAGACTCTATTTAACGAGAGAACTCGTTTGAACAATTAAGTCAATCTACCACGAGGCCCTCAACAAATTAAAACATCAAATAGCATAATGAAACATGTAAACAGTAACCAGTCAAACTCATAGGAAATAAGATATAAGCTGCAATAACTAATACTTATATTCACGCGGGAAACGCCTGGTCGTAGTCCGTGTTGGTTACAAAGGGGGTTGTATTGAACAGCAAGTATCGTGATCAAGTCTAGGACTATTAGTGGTGATCACCATGGTAAATCAACTACTATAAATCAACTACTATAAATCAAATTTATTTACTGTCGACATGGTGCATCCAATTAACATAAGCTATGTACAGCTTTTGACCGACATTTAATGGCTAACGCAGATGTTTATTCCTAGCTTACAACATATATCTTTACTTGTCGATAACCAACCATTCCACTACATCCAGTTTGACATTCATGTGGTATACAACGATAATGTGCATGGTACATGTACGAGTACATGTTTGTACATCCCTTAAGTACCGTGTTCAATCTACTAAATCGCAGTACTACTAGGTTTTTAGAGCTTCACACAACTGAGTATGTAAATCGGCACGCTATTAACCCTTTCAACACCACAGACCTCTAAATAGGCTTACAAAAAGTGTAGATCCAGATGAGCCGGCTCGTGAGGATCTGCACTTGTTGCCAGTGATATGACTATTTTTAGACATAATTACCCATTTTGATAAATGAACTTGTCCAAATGTGATTTTCTGATTCATTTATTGGTTTATGAATATCATGGACCAGTCCATGTGAGTTACTTGGTGTTGAAAGGGTTAATACCCTTAAACTGCTAACCGCAACTAAAGCTGCTTTTGCAAACAACATAGAACCGTATACGGTAGCGCAATACGCGGCGTCTGAGTAGGCTCTATACTGTTTACTATTCGGATAGTGGAGCTAAAGCACTTGGCTGACTACCAAAACAAAACATCGAACCTGACCAGATACGTGGCGTTACGCCGCGGTTGATCTGGATCTATATTGTTTGCACATTCCTTCGAATTTCTTCAGTATGTTAAGGGTTAGACCATTCACATGCGTAGTGGAATGGTCTAATCTTAAAAACAATGTCTGCTTAAATTTCAAAACGGAAATGGATAATGCCATGGATATGACACATTACATTTAAATATGTATACAGAGACAAACGGACGAACATACACAAATGACAACAATCATTAAGCTAGTTACAAGCTACGTCTGTTAATAGTAAGTTTCTTTCTGCACTCTGTGTGACTACCTTAGTCATGTTTTGCGTGTTCATGAGGATTTTACAAGAACAACATGTCAACAAGATAATGTACTACGATGCTTGATAGCTTTATTGCGTCCGGGAACGTTTTGCGGCCTTTTACACACCGTTCTATTTAACGATATTACTATCAATATTTTGAAAAGTAGGCTAAATCGCGATGTTACCGACTGTGCTAACATTTAATTCATATTTTCTATTTTAGTTTATACACATTTAGTTTAGCTCGATTGCGAAACAAGTTCTTATAATTTATATTAATCACGCTTGAGACCTCGTTCCTGGTGGAATCCATCGCCACGAGGGAGAGAGAAGAGGCAATGTGGAATTTAAATGCCTTGCCTAAGGGCACAATCGTAACGACTCCAGCGGCGCTCGAACTCCGGACCGTTCGCACCTGAAGCGAACGCGCTACCACTGCGCTATCGCGACTTTCTATTTTCATGCGGAGATATACGCGCATAGATAGTTTCCTTATGGCAGAACCTAGACCTGTACAGTAGCTAATCTCTGAAGCAATATATGATTTAATGTAACGTATCTATCATAATACACTGACACAAACACTGACACTTTATGTCAATAGATAATAAATATATAATTTAATGGCAATCATTTTAAACATACTGGTTAACCGCTGGAGCCTGCCCAGGAAAGGTGTTGTTAGGTAAACTGCCCGCCGGCGATATAGCACAAAATGGTGCTGATGCAGGCGTAAAACCCGAAATATAACATATCATTTTAAACATGCTGGAATATCTATAAACAGATCGTCAACATAATATTTTTATTTTTATGAATGTTTTATGATAACATATATTGATTATCGATAGAGTGACCTAGTCAAGTGTTACATAAACGAATAGACGGATCTGTAGCCCAGTGGTAAAACGCTGGACTGGTAATCCAGGGATCGCAGGTTCGATCCCCCGTCTGACCCTAATAAAATTAAGTCTTTCAGATGGGACGTTAAACCGAGGTCTCGTGTCGGTGCTTTACACCGTGCACGTAAAAGAACCAGAGGAGACTCTGGAATGGGTCTCTGTCTGTATCCTTGCACTATCCTCCAAAATCTAAAATTACTAATCTCTTCAGGAGGCGTCGCTTATATGGGCAACCGGTAGCGACGATAAATAAACGTAATACACACATTACATAAACGATTCAGCAATAGACATAGTGGAGGAAAGTTGTCTAACTACTTCGTCCTAATATCAGTATATTTAGGTACTCAATAACATGGTTGGAACATAATGTACAATGGCGTGCTTGTCTTTCTAAAGCAGAATATCCGTTCCAAATTAAATGTTGGGGAGGGCCGTAAACAATGTTGTTAAAACGTATGGCTCTACACATGTGTTTCAACATATATTGACAATCATTGCGCAAACAATGCTTGAATCGTAAGCCAGACATAATTATGCATGTTTGATCATTTGTATTATATACCTACATGCATTGAATGCAAATAACATTTTTATTAAATTAAACTCAATTTAACAGAGTAGCGATACACTGAGTCACGTTGAGTCTGTAAAATATGTGGATGTGTTGTGAACAAGGCAATGTCACCCGCAAACAGTGTGTCCACTTTTGTTTTAGATGTACTTTTACTGTTACCCATGTTCATGTTTTTAGTTAAAATAAAATTGTATTGTCTGTTGTTACTCATGTAACCTGACGTAATAAAGGAATTTAATTGAAAGTAACATATGTATACATTGACAATTCATTGAGATCATTCTTAGTTAAACATTTAATGTCAATATCATCACAAATATCATTTATGAACAGAATTAATAGAATCGGCTAGAGTGGTCCACCTTGTTGTAAGACGAACGTAACGGCATAAACAATTCAGACTTAGACATAGTTGAGGAAGGTTTGACACATGAAGTTGTATTTATATATATATATGTAATCATGTTAATCACTTTATAACTGACTCCAGATTTCAAATGTTTACCCACAATGTATCGCTGTATCGCAACGGAGTCAACGGCCTTTTCATAATCGATACATGCACAATAAAGTTTGGATTTAGACCTAAGGACAATTGGATGTTTGTGTGAACTAAATATATGCAGCCAGTTGTACTAAGATTATCTCTAACGTATTATTGTACCACTATGATAGATCTGTGTCACGCTTTACGCAGTAACATATATGTTGAATATTAATATCATGAACTATTGATATATATTATATCGCTGAACTATTCCAGAACTGAGAACAGAACAGAACAGAACTGTTATTAAGACCTGTACATGGTACATCGTCAGATACATATATATGATGTAAATATATACAACAATTTTATCGTGGTCATGTGGCATATATAATCTGATAATAATAAGAAAATGCATCTAATTATAGGGATGAACAATAATTAGTGCTGATATTGGATTTATGTCATATTATTTAAGAGTGTTATTTTAATGTCAACTGCTTTATTATAAAATAAAGCTAAATTATATAGGATATTTCTTTTATTAGATTGCAACAATTCAATAAACTTAAGCATATTTGGTCTAACAAAATAATATTTCTTTATGTAAAGTTTTCTCAAAACTGAGAAAAGAATTGTGGAAGTCGTTATATCGCCGTGGTAGCGAGTCGCTTCAGATGCGAAAGGGCCGGAGTTCGAGCCCCGCTGGTGCCGTTACGATCGTGTCCTTAGGCAAGGCATTTAAATTCCACATTGCCTCTTCTCTATCCCTCGTGGTGATGGATTCCATCAGGAATAAGGTCTGAGGTCTCGAGATTGATTAATATAAGTTGTAAGAACTTGTGTCGTATTCGAGACTGAGAGAACATAATGTGTCACAACTGTTTCAAAATATACAAATATCGACAGGAATATCGATTAAAAATTATTAAACTCACCGTCACATATGCTTCCAAATACATATTTGTTTAAACAATTTATGTCGTCAATAAATTTCTCATAAAGATTAAAAAAACCTAGATTTAAAAATTTCAAACTCACATTTCACCGTTTCAAAACATAAATATAGCCACATTAATGTCGTTTAAAGATTTAAGAAATTTACATTTAAAAATACGAAACGTATTGCTTCAAATGCATCTATATATCCGCATGAAAAATAAAATAAAAATGAGCTAACTCATGTTTCGTTTTTCAGTATAAATATCAATTGCACCTTTTTCATTAATTCCACTGGGGAAAAAAATTAAAAATAGAACTGTTTACGTACATCGTACTGAATAGTCCTCTGTGTGTATGGTACATTGTAGTAAGTGACAACTCCAAGCCAATAAATGTTGTCAATATATCCAAGTGTGACACTCAAGTAAAAAGGTACAACAACCTCTCACGTGTAGTACGAAACATGTATTTCTGTATGTACGCTGCAATTTAATATGGGCTCTCATAAACTGATTTAGATAAATAAATCATAGTGGGTTAATTATATGACAAGATGGTATATTGTAAACTTTCAAACGTCAGGTTATGTAACTATGTTACTAAAGCATTAATTACGTGTGGCGTTTTCATGTTTATCTCATAATTATAACGCATTAGCTTGTTTGCACTAAATTGTATTTTGGACATACGCTGGGCGATAAAGTTCACACGTGTGCTCTGGAACAAGTGTAAACATATAAAAAGTACAACTTTCACTTTCTTTACGTGAGTTCGATCCCCCGTCTGACCCTAATAAAATTAACTGTCTTTCAGATGGGACGTTAAACCGAGGTCTCGTGTCGGTGCTTTACACCGTGCACGTAAAAGAACCAGATGAGGCTCTGGAATGGGTCTCTGTCTGTATCATTGCACTATCCTCCAAAATCTAAAATGACTAATCTCTTCAGGAGGCGTCGCTCATATGGGCAACCGGTAGCGACGATAAATAAACGTAAAAAACACAAACAAAAATAATATTAAACTAAATCCTGGGGCGTCGCTCCAGCGATAATTGGAGAGTCGCCTAAGCTGTATGTTCGAGGCGTTTAACTAAAAAAACAAACATATAACCACAGATCCACAAGCGGTTAAACATGTGCATGTAGTAAATTCCTATGCTTGGCGTATTCCCATGCTCGGCGTATTTTCCATTTTCACCCGTATTTAAAATATTTATATAGTTCTATGCTAATGTCGCTGACAGAACTGAAGCATTGTTCAATAGCATTCCGTTGAGTGTATCGGTAGGCTGATGCAACTGTCACGTGACTTGTCCAGCAGACGTATATAAACAAGCACATCATTGGGAGAATATTTCCAGCCAAACTGTTACGGTGTATGAGCAATTCATGTAGCTATTCGAATTTAAAAACTCTAAACCTAACCCGAAAAATAGTTTCTATACCATTTCTGATTAAGACCAATAAATGTTTTACTCAATGATGTACTATATCAAAATAAGATATTCAACACGTTTTGGTGGATAAATAAAAAAGTACGCCGTGCATTGGTGCCCTGAAGTCTTCAATTCCTCATATAAACTGGTGCCGACCGACACCGTTGCGATAGCTGTATTGAGCAACAAAGTCACGTGATGAAGCTAAAACTGTGTTTTGAAAGTTGTTTTCACGACTTAAAAAAAATAATATACGGCATGTGCAATTAACATTTTATACTCGTCATTATATGTGGGATTTACACCGAGCATAGGTTCCACCACTCTATATATGTAAAGCACGAATACTTGCTTGTGTTGGTGACCTATGAACTTATATTCTAGTTATTAACAAATTGACGAACACATGGCTCCAACATGAACTTGTGTCCAGCCCATGTGTTAGTATACATACACATGGACACTAGTCAGCAATCGCAAGGAACATCACGTACATGTTACAATAATACACACAACAACTATTACACTGTATATGCATTGTTTGTCTTTGATGTTTACAGTCACACCAACAGCTTATGACAGAGGATTAATGTAATTGATGCCATGTGGAGAAAATATCAGGTTCCTAGTTTTTCCTTAACTCCCATACGTACCAGACCAACCAAATCCATACCAGACGCGTTTTCGTCTCAATCAATACTTTACAAAGAGAAATAGTATAAATTATTATATATATGATATATATATATATTTATTTATTTAGACGTATACATAGTACATAGTCATAATTATATACATATTATACATACTATTTAGTTTAGGAATAAAGAATAAATAATATTAATAAAGACTTTATTTAACGAGATAACTCATTTGATGAATTAAGTATTGCTGACGGATTTAAGCTAAATGTATACAGTTTTTATATGAGATCAATATATACCGGTCAATCCATAATTCTTGTTTTTATTACTAAGTTTCCATCCGCTTTACGACTATTTGTATTACTTATGGAATCACCGTGTGTGTGTTTTACGTTTATTTATCGTCGCTACCGGTTGCCCATATGACCGACACATCCTGAAGAGATTAGTTAGATTTTTGGAGGATAATTCAATGATACAGACATAGACCCATTCCAGAGTCTCATCTGGTTCTTTTACGTGCACGGTGTAAAGCACCGACACGAGACCTCGGTTTAAAGTCCCATTTGAAGAACTGTTAATTGTATTAGGATCAGACGTGGGATCGAACCTGCGATCCATGTTGAGCCATTGCATCAGCACAGCGAGTATGTGTTTAGTATGGTCATTATAGTTGGTCAATTGTCATTGTAACATTGCAAATACCGAGACTCGTTCATTATATGCAACACTGATTTAACAACTGTAATATTTCATCTTCATTAAAAACGTGACACGGCAACACGAGAGCCGTGTCTACGTGTGTATTAAAGTATAATGGTATACTTAGCCATTGTACGCATTAATCAATTTCTGCATATTCACATACCTACATACTAACGTGAACTGGTGTCCAGTATACTGCGAAACCATTTATTGGTGTCAACTTTCATAGAAGAAGAAGAAGAAGTAGAAGCTATTAGGACTTAAGCTTTACAGTTTTTCGTCTATAACATTTAAAGCGACATTACATCGCAAAAAGCAAATAAAATGCATTTGTTCACGTATAAATGCATAGCTATTAAACATTCTTCCGAATACATTCGAACACTAACATGGAATCAATAAACAGTGTGTTTGTGAGTGAGTGAAAGTATGATTTCATATAATGGTCACCCATGCTCCTGAACTGACGTTTGTTTGCCATCGGAGTCAATACTAAACGCGAGATAATGTCGTTTAGAGATAATTTAACTAAGAATAGTCTACAAATAAATAGGCACACATGTGAGATATAACTGTAAATCTGTACAATAAATCGTGTTATTCAGGATACACAAGTTGTATTACGCATGTATGTTTACATTCTTTGGTTATGTCAACAAACCGCGTATACGATGTTTGTTTATTTGTTGAAATACTCAGTATTTGAGGCAAATATTTGGAAAAACAGTATACCATATAATAGGAAAATACATGTTGTAGAAGTTTGCATTTTCACTGATGTAGTGTCGCTTTAAGCATATTTACAATATTTATTATTTATTTATATTTATATATTTATATATATATATATATAGACACAACCCTATAGAACAGTTGCGTACTATACTTATAATTGTTTTTCTCATGCAGAGCAATAAAACCATTGCTTTTCATCGAGATTTACACTTGAATATGAAGAGAACATATCAGTTGTACATCGTCGAAAGACACACTATATTTAACATAATTACTGGTCATGTGATATATCATATCATTGGCAAATAGCAGTCAGTTATCTTTCTTGGCAGCCGCTAGGGGCACCACTGTACCCGGTCCTGGAATTCTCGCAGAATAAACATCATTAACATGGCATCGAAGTTCGGTATTATGACAATACCACAGTTAAAATCGGAATTAAAGAAGAGAAATGCAAAGCAGACAGGAAGGAAAATGGATTTGGTTGAAAGGTATTAATTTTGCTTCAGATTTTAGCGTAATAAGCAATAAAGACCGAGAAATGCGGCGATCCTGTGAACCGTAAACACGGGTCATGTCCGACAGTACTAAGTTAATGCAATGGTCGATAAAACGATGATATGTAAACAAAATCCTTGTAGTTGACGTTAAAAATGGTCAAGAATATGTATTCCACCCGAATTGCAACACCTAACAGAATTAAAATTGTATAACTGGGAAAAATAAACAACTTTTACGGCTAGCATACGCTATTATATACGATAACTTTGTCTCTAAATACATAAATGTCGAAATGGCCGTGTGGTTAGAGCGTTGATCTGTGACACGGGAGACCCGGTTTCGAATCATACTGTTTATTTATATATTATGTTATTATATATTATGTTTTTTTTTGTCTTTTTCAGAACAATCTAATTGATTATGACTAATTCCGAAATCAGTATTTCGCCCGTACTAACGCCTCTACGACGGTGTAATGACAATGAAGCAGGACTCTAGTTCTGCTCAATGCTACTCTTTTTCATTCTCAAGCTTTCCTTAAAAACACAACAAGCGCTTAAACATACCATCGATGGTCTGTTGAACGTAATCATTAGCTCTGAAATGGCCTTTGCATACGACTGCAGTCTTCGAAGCGTAAAATCTTTATCTCAACCAGCCGATCAGAATATAGTATCAACCACGCATAAAGAACGCCTTCATCACTTGCTCCGCCCAGGGTTAAGGTCAAAACGCGTGGTTGATGTCATTATTCAGTTGGGTGGTTGAGAAAAAAGGCTTACATCTTCGATGGCTGCCAATCTTTGAACGATTCGTCTATCCTTCTAATCGCGTTCACCCACTTGGAACGCCTATCATAATCTTTCGGAAACTCATGTCCTCCTCTTAAATGACACTGGGGTACACAGCAGCAGGTTGAAGGCATAATTATCTATTATTTTGTGTTATTATGTATGAGCGTGTTTACATTGTTTTCTAAGGAAAGTACGATAACATCCGAATCACTCCAAATGTATCGGGACCGGGTCAGGTGGCGCCACCTAGTTAAGAACGACAACTGACTGCTATTTGCCATTAATAATTTCAATCAGTTAACAAGAAAGTTTCTATCAGTATATTACTGATTACAAATTAGGGTAAAGAGGATTTTATGAACATAATTATAATCTACTAAATACGCATTTGGTTATTCAGCAATGTGTTTCTTAAAGATAATGCTTTCTTTGACATGTTTGGACAAGTTACATAACACATTCTTATCAGTTGAATTTAGCAATTCTAAAAACGTATACATTGATGGCTTAGAAAGGTAATATTTATGTATGTACTTTTTGCGTAAATTACTAAAGCATGAACATATAAAATGTTATTCGTCTTCAATGTCTAATTTATTACAGCAGCTACAATATATTTAATCTATCTGTGTTCTATTTGTTGCATAACGTCCAGTTTAAATTCTTAAACAATAGAGTGAATAGTGAATAGAGTTGAATTTATGTTCGGCGTAAATCCCACAATGACCAGTATAAAATGTTAATTGCACTTGCCGTATATTATTATTTTCTTAACACGTGAACACAACTTTCAAAACACTCTTGTTGACAGTTTTAGCTTCATCACGTAACCTTGCTGCTCAATACAGCTATCGCAACGCTGTCGGTCGGCACCCGCTTATATGGGGAACTGAAGACTTCAGGGCACGCACCTATGCACCTCGTACTTATTTTTTTTTATCCACCATAACTTGTTGAATATCTTATTTTGATATAGTGCATCATTGAATAAAAACACTTATTGGTCTTATTCAGAAATGGTATAGAAACTATTTTTCGGGTTAGTGGGTAGATTTTTTAAAATTCGGATAGATACACATACACCGTATCAGTTTCCCCAATGATTTGCTTGTTTATATTCGTCTGCTGGACGAGTCACGTGAGAGTTGCATCAGCCTACCGATACACGTAACGGAATGCTATTGAACTGTGCTTCAGTTCTGTCAGCAGCGAAATTAGCCTAGAACTATATAAATATTTTAAATACGGATGGAAATGGAAAATACGCCGAGCATAGGAATACGCCGAGCATAGGAATACGCAATACGCCAAGCATAGGAATACGCCGAGTATAGGTTCCACCACTCTATAATGTTATGGTACAATATGAAATAGACAGTTTTAAGCATCGCATTAGGATCAATAGTTACGTATATAGAAACAACGAAGCATTGTGACAGCACAGCACTGTGTTTATTTAAAAGTATTTATTTCGGATCCATACATATCGCAACTTAGTCATGCACCCTAATGTGTTTTCTTTGCAAATTAAATATAGTTTATTGTGCTGAGCTAGTGAATTATGATACAGATATGTAGTGATTATAATGCAATCTTTTAGTCTCATATTGTTCCTACAATGCATCTTAATTTTAAAAAACACATGTTTATAAGGGGCATGCTGTGTGTGTTTTCTCCTTATTACCTTTACCCTGTTTGAATTTTCTTTGGGGGGGGGGGTGACACTGCCTTGTGACGATAGTTATGGTTCTTTCAACATGATTTCTCCACTGATATAAATAACACTACTAGCCCGCATGTAACAGGGTGCAGACAAGGTAGTCTGAAGTCGTGATAGCACAGTGGATGCGCGTTCGCTTCAGGTGCAAAAGGTCCGGAGTTCGAGCCCCGCTGAAGCCGTTACGATTGTGCCGTTAGGCAAAACATTTAATTTCCACGTTGCCTCTTATCTCTCCCTCGTGGCGATGGATTCCATCAGGATGAGGTCTCGAGAGTGATTAATATAAGTTGTAAGAACTTGTTACTTACTATATGACCATAGGCCAAAACAAATATTTGTTTGTGTCTGGTGCCTGTGCTCTTACCTACCATCGTTGTTGTTGTTGTTGTTGTTGTTGTTGTTGTTTATCGATCCGTCCTATATAGAACAACCTCTAGTCGAGTAGATGATAATAATAAAGTCCGTCACCGGCAATAATCCATCACCAGACTAATACACTGTTTTAAACACTACCGTATTTGTAAAAATATTATAATATCTTGCATAAAATTTCTTATTAATCTGTAATAATTAGCATTATTGTGTGTCACATTTCCTTCGCTTTCTCCTAGCAGGTATTTTCTCTAGCATTTTATGTCGTGCACAGTGGAGAAAATAGCAAAGTCGATGAGTATGAAAATCAAGTTGAGTGAGGTCTACGCCATGGGATATATCTGTTAGCATATTAAGCGAGGTGCTGTCTAATATTATTATAAGCCTATTTGTATTATTGAAGTCTTGTAGCGTTAAACCACATATATCAAGCAGACTTTCATCAATATTCCCTAGAATAGATTCTCTCACTGTGGTCAGCATACAGCATTCAAGCAGGAAATGTTCAACGTCCTCTTCTTGTTCTCTGCATAACTTACACGTTGGGTCCACTTCTATATGATTAAATGCAACTTTATTGGTTTGAAGGTTGTACGTCCCTGTTACTAATTTAAGCTTAATTGGTAATCGCTGCAATTCTGTTTTGGAGGCACTGCGTGTACATATAATTGGATGAGTTTTTCCACTTTTATAGACATTTACATTCAGGAATCGAATCATTGAATACAATTTGGCTCTTGTCGATATTTTTTCTTCCCAGTATTTCTTAATCGCAGAGTGAAGTTTAGATTTCCATTCTTCTTTTGAACATTGGTTGCTTAGAAGATATATGGCTTCAGGAAGTTCATACTTGCATAAAAGTTTATCGATTTCAATGAACCAGCTGCTACTACCTTTGTTTTTAACTGTCAGTTGACGTATAGCGATACGTTTCTCGATACTTTCGTCACCTTGGCTGCATACGTTGTGAAACAGTGTTAAAGCTTTAATATGAATCTGTGCTTCGACGGGTAGCATACCAGATATAATAAAAGGTGCTGGATCTGCTGTGTTAGAAGGCACAGAAAGTACTTGTTTCAGTATCTTTTTAAGAAATTTTTCTAGGTTTTCCAGAATTTTACCCTTGGGTAGAATTATTTCAAGTCCATAAGTTAGTATAGGTAATACGTATGTTCTTATCAGTTGAATGGATGTTTCTGGGTCTAAACCAGTTTCTCCATGTAATCCAGCTGATATGAGGCTATATATAGTGCGTCTGGCTTTGTTTATGTTTTCATGAACTGTCTCCTTTGCAGTATTTTCTATTGATGTGGATCTGATTATTCCCAGGTGGGTAGTTTTGGTTGTTTCATTCATAACTTCGTCATCCATTTTCCATTCTTGTTCTATTTTATGTAAACTTCTATTGTTTGGTTTGACCACTATAATGTGACTTTTTGTGGGTTGTAACTGGTATCTTTCCATTTTACTGTACTGTATGGCCATGTTTATTAACATTTTTATTTATCCTAACCTCCATGAAGCCGTCGTGTATCGGTCGGATCAGGACCGATCTCACGGAGTTTATCAAATAAAAACAAGGAGCAAAGCTATCCACATCACTGTATAAGAGATACAACAATGGCATCCTTGACCAGATCCAGGATAGACACCTGGGTTCCAAAGTTGGCTGCCTGCATATTGGAGCCCCTACAGTGGCAGACGATATATCCCTCGTAGCAGACAACCCCTCTGACTTACAACATATGCTGAACATTGTCGGTGATGCTACCAGTAAAGATCGGTTCCGTATCAATAGCAGTAAAAGTAACGTCGTCATATACAACGCCCTCGGTCCAGAGAGCCGCAGAGCTGGCACATTGGTAAAACCGAGATAGAAGAAACCAGTTCTACCACCCATATCGGACTAAAGCGGACTAGCAATCTCGACTCAGACATTCGTTCACGGGTGGAGAAAGGAAGAAGGACAATGTATGCCCTACTGGAAGCTGGCCTACACGGCAGGAATGGACTGAACCCACTCGTCTCCGCACAGCTGTGGACTGTCTTCGGACTTCCTAGAGTCATATGCGGCCTGGAGGTTGTATCCCTGAAAGCAAGTGAGCTCAAGGCCATGGCCACCTACGAGAGGAAACTCCTGAGGCAGATACAATACCTGCCAGATAGATGCGCTACCATTCCGATCTACATCCTCTCCGGTATAATGCCTATAGAGGCCAGCATCGACCGCAGACTTCTATCCATGTTTGTCGGCCTATTAAAGCAGCCAGAGTCACTGGAATACCAACTCATACGCAAACAGCTTGCAGTCAAGGAAGGAGACAGCTACAGTTGGGTGGCTAGAGTGAGACGTCTGCTACAAAAGTATTCCCTGCCATCAGCGTTTGAGCTCTGGGAGAATCCGCCATCCAAAGAGAACTGGAAGAAAACACTAGTAGATGCCTTCAACGCCTTCTTCCACGAGAAATGGACTACCGAGGAAAAACAGAAATCGTCCTTGAGATACCTACACATCAGTGAGCGTCCGTTCGATGGTAAACACCCAGTCTGGGCCTCTGCCTGTACATATGCGAGGGAAATCAAGAAGGCCTGCATGAAGGTGCGACTGATGACTGGTTTCTTACACCCTACAAGCAAATCGTCACAAGTTTAACCAGAACGAGGTCTCCCCTCTATGCTGTCTGTGCAAAAAAGACCCAGAGGATAGAGCTCACTTCCTTTTGAAGTGTAGTACGCTGGCCCCAGCACGGGAAAAACACCTGAACCGTCTGAGAGTAGTGTTGACTGACCATGTCTCACCAGATGCTGCAAATGATATCATGAACTCTGACGACCAACTGCTACAATGTATCATTGACGCCACTGACACGCAAATCTTCTGACTCATTGACGAGCAGTTTCATGTAGTCTATAAAATTGAGACAGTTAGCCGAAACCTCATCAACGATATAGACAATCTTCGTACAAAAATCTTGAACAGCGTTATAGTGAAATAAATTACTTATTATGAATATGAAGGTCATAATTATGCTCATTATTGAAACAAAATAATGCAATTATAAACAAATAAATAACACTATGCATAGTCATTGATTTCTAGAATATATCAAATCACGCTCTCAAAGCTTAGCCAACTAACAAACTGGTATATATAACATCGGTGAAGGAATATAAATATTGGAGAAGGAATTCGTGCTGTATAGTATTGGTGGAGGAAATTGTATCTTGGAAAATTGGTATATCTGAATTAGTGCTCTAAGTGATCCAGTGCGGGTGGATCAATATTATTCTGGTGACGGGATCAACTGTTCTTATTTACATGTAAGACCACCACCTCGCGTTATACAACGAAGAGGGTGCTCCGAAGCTACCGGAGGGATCTACAACAACAACAACAACAACAACAACATGGCGCCCAAGTCAAAGTTGGGAACGAATAGTGCAGATTTAAAGCAAGAAGATATAGTTCAGGCTATTGTTTTTGCTGACAGCTTTAACACAAATTTTGCCCCCATTTCAGATGACAAGCCCAGGGTAATGAAAACGTTGTATTATGTTTCGATAGCCTCAAAACGCGAACTGTTTTCATCATATCTGTTTAAAATTGTGGGTGGGGTATGTATGTCTGATGCAACATATGGAAAAATCTCGCAGTTGTTATCTAAAAAAATGGGTAGAGGGATATTAGATAATTTACTATGAATATGATTTTCTATACATTTGCTGTTTGCAAAAACGAATATACTCGTTTCCAGCACATGTCTACATCCCAGCGAGGGGTTCGACATAGGTTATAGTCGTTTCTTAGCATACCGCTTGTCGTAACATACCGAGGCATCCACACTTTTTCAGAACAAGGTAAAATAACGCCACCTATCATTCTTTCCATTGGATCATTGTTGACTCAGAAAGGGAAACATATATTGATAAACAAGAAATCATAAACTGTCAACGTAAGTGGTTCGAAAATTACTGATGCAAGATGCTTACCTGAATATCAAGATCTATGCAAAATTACCCCACCCCTTTATCTGATAAAACGCTCCAAATGTCCATAATATATATTTATGTTCATTCCAACTTTGTAAAATGGCGGTCTGCTACCAGGTATTTATGAATGAAGCTGTTTTGACCATGTGTTTAGGTTACTACGTAATTGCCGTATTACCAAATATGGGCATAATGTTACGTTCTGAGACGCGCTTTTTCTATTGAATGATTATTTTTCAAAACAGTCCCCCTCCCCAAATTTAGTATATTTTATTAAAAACAAGTTGATGTTCATATATATGGAACTTTATTCCGTGATGTACATCTATTGACATGTGGTGATATAGCCAGATTCCCGCATTTTATTATTCATAAAAAGTAGGCCCATCGTTGGCCTAAGGCTGTTTGTTGTTTTCTCGTGGGAGATTAAACAGATATTCATGTATTATGTTAAAATGACAAATTTACTGCTAGACTTACATATTATACAGATTAAGGTCTCTATCAAATACTCACATAATTTTATTATGACTACCTTTGTATAAACACCCAAATCAGGGCCTCGGCCATTTGCCGCGGTATACTCGAAACTACTGACTACGTAACTGCTGACACGATGGCATCAAAAACATGATAAACACAAGTGATTCCCAATAGTATTTTTTCTTTGTGTATGTGTAATGTTGAAGTGGAGAAGTCATAAGATGATGCAAAATGAGTTTTAAATTCAGGTAGTTTGGTTTTTAATAGCTAGTACCGCGATATACCCATAATGCATCCTAATTAGATATGTATGTATGTTACTTTAATGTCAAACCCCTCTCGGGGACATAGACATTTTTCCTGGGCAGGCTTAGCCGACCTAAGCGCTTAACCAGTACTAAGCAATGTGTGTGCGGTGCCTTGCTCAATGACACTACATACGTGGCCTTTCCGAGTATCGAACCCGGGACCGTTCGATTCCAAATCCGACGCTCTACCACTGGACGCCACAGTAAATGGTTAAAACAACTTTCTACATCAAACAATTCCTTGTCCGTTTACTTCATATCATTAATTTAAAATAATTTAAAGTGAAAACAGCAATTTCTACTAATCTAGTGTAAGTGTATACATGTATAAAGTATATGTTTTGCTTTCAGGTATTATTTCCAATTGCTAACAGTGCTTTGCTAGACTACACACTAGAGTTCCTATGTACGGGGGGTGTACAAGAGATCTTTGTCATGTGCTGTCATCAAGCCAGTCAATTAAAGCAACATCTCGGGTAAAAGTTTTCATTTAGGCAATTATACAGGGTTTCCTCTGGGTCAATTTTAGTTTGCGCCACCAAATTCGCCAATCAGAAAAAGTTTGCTCCAATGTTGGAGCCAGCAGTCTATTGTGCCATATTCAATCAGACATCTGGTATGTGCTGATGTTAAACAAGTTGTCAACTTGTGTGCATGTACTACTGCTAATTACTTGTACTTCTGCTGTAGTTGTCTACATGCACTTATGAATAAATAAATACTGTGTAACTTACTACCTACCAATCATAAAAAATCAGGTTTGGGAAATTGGAAAGTGCACTAAGACTTACCATGCATTTTCTTGCACCCACTACGTTCTAAATTCGCGTTTTGATACAGTTTTATGTTTGTAGGGACTATTAGTGACAGTCATATCACTAAACTGAAGGTGTTTCAGTACTTTCATGGTTGGAAATTGTCTGGGCCGAATCATATTCTGGGGTTTCAGGATTTGCAGAATTATTCTGCTTGGAAACTAAACCTATTTCAGTAGCGGGCATTTCCCGACATATGACGTACTTATCTGTATCATCTGAACGCTTTTCGTTGTAATGTAAGTAAAAGCGTCTCGTCAATGAACAAGTACTCGGTGACCTTGTGCATTTTATCCCTGCAGAAAGGTTAATATAATCTGTCAAAATATTGTTGCGTCACAGAAAACGCATTCAATGATTCTCATTGTGTCTCTGGCCATTTCATTGCATCAAAACCGCAAGAAACGTACAGTGAGAAAACACTGCATTATCAAATTCTGGTGTACAGAAATATCTGTGCTAATCAGTTGTAGGATTAAAGACCGCCATTTAATCCAATTATCCGTAATTAAAATGTCACCAACTTCTCAACACCCCATGCAATCAAGTGCCAAACAGCTGATTTCCAATAAACAAATGCTTGTCATCATCGCATGCGTGACTGCACACGCAACCTTCACTTTCATGGATTTTCAGCCGATTATGTTTCTTGAACAAAGTTATTTTGCTGATATTTATGGCATGCGCCAATGATTTTCGCCAACTGAAGATTTTTGGAGCCAGATTTATAATTTGTATGCGCATTTGGCGACCGACAGCGGGAACCCTGATATACACTGCCGTCCAAGAGTCTCTACACAAATTGCTGTATTCCAATTGTATTGCATCCGTTTGATACAAACCTATATGGGAGCCTTCGTGGCCGAATGATTACGGTCGTTCAAATCACTTGCCCCTCTCCGCTGTAGGTTCGAATCCCCCTGACTGTCAAATTATTTCAAGTGAGAAAGCAGGCCTGCAGTAGGTCGATGGTTCTACCCGTGCCACCAATGCTGCTCAGAGGGGCACCAGGGGTTTTCCTCCTGTGAGTATGAATAGAAGTAATTAGTTTTACATGCTACAACTACTGTGGAAGTCATGTTAGTGCAGTGGTAGCCCGTTCGTTTCAGGTGCGAAAGGACCGGAGTTTGCGCCCCACTGGAGCCGTTACGATTGCGTCCTTAGGCAAGGCATTTAAATTCCACATACCTCTTCTCTCTCCCTCGTGGCGATGGATTCCATCAGGAATGAGGTCTCGAGAATGATTAATATAAGTTGCAGGGTTCATTCTAGGTCAGAATTTTTGGGAGACGTGAGAAAGCGCGTCGTCGCTTCCTTAAATGGTGTTCTTTAATATACTTCTGCAAAATATGGTTAAAATGCACAGTAGAACCATTAAATACAACATTTGAATAGAAGGAGTGCTTTATAATGGGCCAGTGTATCTTATAGACAAAATTTTGTTTGAAAATTGTAAAAACCAAAATATATTATTTTTTTAGGGAGAAGTGAGACCCCCAGAGGGCGAAGTCAGGGTCCCTAGGGCGACAATTTCGCCCACATCGCCCTCTAAACTGATCCCTGAAGTTGAAAGAACTTGTTTAGCAATCATGTTATAATAAATTTGTATAAACTAACTGAGAGAACATAATTTGTCACAACTGTTTCGAGATTGAGTCCAGCTGTAGCCGTTATGATTGTGCCCTTACGTAAGGCATTTAAAATTCCATAAAATATTGCCTCTTCTCATGGCAATGGATTCAATTAGGAATGGAGTCTCGAGAGTGATTAATATAAGTTGTAAAAACTTGTTTCTCAATCGAGCTTAAATAAATTTGTATAAACTAACATCTTTCTATTTCAGGAAGTCGCGCTGGAATGAGAAGAGTTCCCCGTGTAATGTTGTGCCTATTGTAGCGGAGGGCTGTATGTCAATGGGGGATGCCTTGAGGGACATAGATGCCAAAAATCTTATCAGGAGTGACTTTGTACTTATCTATGGAGATGTTGTTTCAAATATCAAACTACATTCCATCATAGCAGAACACAAGTAAGTAACCAGGGCTCCCTTTGTCTAAATGGTCTGTGCAGTTCCCCCTGTCTAAATGGTCTGCAGTTCCCTCTGTCTAAATGGTCTGTGCAGTTCCCCGTCTAAATGGTCTGTGCAGTTCCCTCTGTCTAAATGGTCTGTGCAGTTCCCTCTGTCTAAATGGTCTGTGCAGTTCCCTCTGTCTAAATGGTCTGTGCAGTTCCCTGTCTAAATGGTCTGTGCAGTTCCCTGTCTAAATGGTCTGTGCAGTTCCCTGTCTAAATGGTCTGTGCAGTTCCCTCTGTCTAAATGGTCTGTGCAGTTCCCTCTGTCTAAATGGTCTGTGCAGTTCCCTATGTCTAAATGGTCTGCAGTTCCCCCTGTCTAAATGGTCTGCAGTTCCTTCTGTCTAAATGGTCTGCAGTTCCCTCTGTCTAAATGGTCTGTGCAGTTCCCTCTGTCTAAATGGTCTGCAGTTCCCTCTGTCTAAATGGTCTGTGCAGTTCCCTCTGTCTAAATGGTCTGTGCAGTTCCCTCTGTCTAAATGGTCTGTGCAGTTCCCCCTGTCTAAATGGTCTGCAGTTCCCTGTCTAAATGGTCTGCAGTTCCCTGTCTAAATGGTCTGCAGTTCCCTATGTCTAAATGGTCTGTAGTTCCCCCTGTCTAAATGGTCTGTAGTTCCCTCTGTCTAAATGGTCTGCAGTTCCCTCTGTCTAAATGGTCTGTGCAGTTCCCTCTGTCTAAATGGTCTGTGCAGTTCCCTCTGTCTAAATGGTCTGTGCAGTTCCCTCTGTCTAAATGGTCTGTGCAGTTCCCTCTGTCTAAATGGTCTGTGCAGTTCCCTCTGTCTAAATGGTCTGTGCAGTTCCCTCTGTCTAAATGGTCTGTGCAGTTCCCTCTGTCTAAATGGTCTGTGCAGTTCCCTCTGTCTAAATGGTCTGCAGTTCCCCCTGTCTAAATGGTCTGCAGTTCCCTCTGTCTAAATGGTCTGTGCAGTTCCCTCTGTCTAAATGGTCTGCAGTTCCCCGTCTAAATGGTCTGTAGTTCCCTCTGTCTAAATGGTCTGTGCCACTTCTGTCGCCAATGGAAAAAAACTGGAGCCAATTTGAAAAACTTGAAGCCAACTTGGAGAGGAATTAATATAAGTTTTCTGAAAACTTGTTTTCCAAACCATTCACATTTTACGTAATTTGTAACATTTTTTGTGTTATATATTATTTGAAGCTATATATTTGATCAAAAAATCTAAATTAAATAAAATAAAAATATTGCGCCAAGTGTTTTCGTCAATTCACAAAAAAGCGCCAGTGTTTGTTTTTTGACACCATTGGCTACCGACCGCAGGAACCCTAAGTAACGCCAACCACAGGGTGTGTAATCAACCACAGGGGGTGTGAAGTTTCACTTGTAAAACAAGTATCCCTACGTCTTATCTCGCAGACTAAGCAGCCACCTTTCCGGCAGCAGTGTTGTCAACAATTACATAGTGGCATGACTAATGTTTCAGTATAATTTATTTTGGGAATGAGGGGGTGACAATGTTGACGTTGTTATTGGATACTACAGACATACACATTCAGTTGGATTAAGTATAGTTTATCCAACTCTCTCGTTTAGTTATGTTTACGTTTCCGTGGGAGACCAACTGAATGCTCTGGTAAAGCTTTGGTAGATGTTGGTTTTTGTACAGAAGGAGTTGCTTTCCCTGCAATTTTGTAGATCTACTTGATCATAAACTTTGTATGAACATTTTGAAGTGCATGCAGTTTTTAAAAAGAAATTTCTTTATTTAAAATAGTATTATATTTGTTTTATTGGCGCGATATAGCCTGAACTGTGATGATGCGCCGTTAAACCAAATACTCACTCACTACCACAGTCTATACAATATACTTAACCCGGCGCGATATAGCCTGAACTGTGCTGATGCGCCGTTAAACCAAATACTCACTCACTCACATATTTGTTTTAGTAATTCAAAATGTTAAACAATGTGTGATCATATTTGCTCAGTAATTGAATGAAGCGTTTTGACGTTGTCATACAACCATGTTATTTACCTCAAATATGCCCAAACTGGCAGCTATGTTTTAATTATATACGAGTTGCAACCAAACAAATTAGCTGTTTGTTAATCGGTACTGTAAATATTTACCTATTTCTAGATTTATTATATTTACTATTTATCACATCATTTTGCTTGTATCCAATGTATTACAGCCATATCATAATTTCTTATATGTACACACTTGTAATAACACCTGGAAGGATTCTGATTGGTTGAGAGAATAATCCTTATTATTTACAAATGAAACGTTAAAGGATGCATATTTCTATTTGAATTGGTACATAACGTTGATTGCAAGACCAGCTACGATTTGACTCAATTATAACGCTGTTTAAAACATAAATATAACGCTGCTTTGCTGAGTGACGTCATGACAATTTGCGCTGACATTTTGCGCCAAAATGAAAGTAGCAGCGTTATTTTGTGCAAAAATATGATTAAAACCCAATATTGTAATGTGATAAAAAGAAAAGGCTCGCTTAGTAGCAAAGTTCCAAAACTCGTTTCATAAAATATTATATGAAATTTACCACGAGTGTAAGATCCTATATTTATCCTACATTTATCGATTTTATCAAATAAACCAATTTTTAATTGCGTGAATTGATTGATGGGTTGGCACCTTTGTTTTTAGTTAGCAAATAATGGGCACATAATGGTTGTTACACAAATTTTCAATAATTATTTTTTATTTCAGGCAAAGTATATCGACAGTTATATTAATTATTTAAATGTGGCCTATTGTACTATGCTTCATTAAAAAATATAGCTAAAACACGAGGTCTATTTAGATTGTTTAAATTTTATAATAATTTTTTTATTGATCTACTCTACAGTACTGTACTGTACATAGTGAGCCGAAACAATGTTATTAAATTTATATAAACTGAAGCCCTCACCCACAGCTAAATGTAAGTGTGGCTTCAGTCCTTTGACTTGATATTAATATCAGAATCCCAGCAATGAAGCCACTATTATTCCACTGAAGCCCTACATGGTATAACAATAATAATATTAAAGTGATCATGGTAAATGGGAAATATATTATTAAGCCCTGTATTAAGCATATTAAAAATATTTTGAACAGTTTAGGACAATATTGGGATATTTGCCAGTTTTTGTCACTTTGTGAAATATTTGGGACAATTATGGGCTTTTTGCCAGTTTTTGCCACTTTGTGGAAAACCCCTGTTTTTGCCAGGATGGTAAAGACCAAATTTTACCAGTGGTTTTTATCACTTCGGCAAAAACCTCCCAACCCTGACTGTACCTGGTCTAAAACCATTAATGCCAGATTAGAAATCGTCCTCTATCAATGCATTTGTTGTGTTCTGGCAATGCTTGCTATAAATACATTATACAAATTTATTTTAGCTCGATTGAGAAACAAGTTATTTCAACTTATATTAATCACTCTCGAGACCTCATTCCTGATGGAATCCATCGCCACGAGGGAGAGAGAAGAGGCAATGTGGAAGCTCGGGGCTCGAACTCCGGACCTTTCGCACCTGAAGCGAACGCGCTTCCGCTATAAATACATAGCACATATATAGCACAAAAATTAAAAATTATTCTATTGCGCTTCACAATTACAGATGCAATTTTAAACATTTACACATGACAATAATATATGGAAATATAAATAAAAATGTATAGGTACATATATAGATATAACTAGGATTCTAGTAATTGGATAAGAACATATTTTATCATAATATCTACACCATTACAGTATATATAAGTTAGTGATTGGATTTTTGATAAAAGTGGCAATAGACCCATACATCGCAGTAAGAATGACAACCATGATGTGGCCGGTACAGTGATCAGCCCATCACCACACGACAGAGCTCGAACCCAAGAGAATTGCAGTATATAAGTGACAACGCTCGCTATTTCAGAAAAAGACGAGAGAAAGATAAATCGGCAATAATGACAATGGTGTTCAGACACGTACCTCCGGGACACGCGTCCCGCTGCACCCAGGACGACGTTATCCTAGCCATAGACAACCAATCACACAATGTCATACATTACCAGAAGGTTGGAGATACAGAAAATAAAAGATTTGAATTTCCGTTGGTACGTATTTTGAAGTTTTGAAAAAATTGAATATCACCATTGAACTCTACATTTCATTACAACAACAACCATCGCCACCATGACATTTGTTTACTTTCTGAGATATATTTGAATTTCTGTTGGTACGTATTTTGAAGTTTTGACAAAATGAATATCACCATTGAACTCTACATTTCATTACAACAACCCCCCTCGCCACCATGCCACTTTTTTACTTTCTGAGATATATTTGAATTTCTGTTGGTACGTATTTTGAAGTTTTGAAGAAATGAATATCACCATACTCTACATTTCACTACAACCATCCCCTCGCCACCATGACACATTTTTACTTCTGAGATATATGTACCATGGTACCCTAGTTTTCAGTCAGTTTCCAGTTTCCAGTAACTTTCCACCTGCTTATTGATTGCAATTTGACAGCCTGGGGAAGCCTGTTTTTGCATGTAGCGCCACCTACATTACATCCATTGAAGAACATTAACTCTAAGATATCAGCACTAAGCTGATAAACTGAATTATTTCGGATATACCAGTATGTGAACAAATCTCCTGACTGAAGGAGTGAAGCGTATTAAAGTCGGTGTACGGCTATTTCATGTATGTCAGTACCTAGTTATGGGGTATCATCAGAGTTCGTTCTAGGTCAGAATTTTTGGGAGAAGTGAGAAAGTGTGTGATCGCTTCCTTAAATGGTGTTCTTTAATATACTACTGCAAAATAAGGTTAAAATGCACAGTACAACCATTAAATACAACATTTAAATAGAAGGAGTGCTTTATAATGGGCCAGTGTATCTTACTAGACACAATTTTGTTTGAAAATCGTAAAAACCAAAAAATATATTTATTTTTTTAGGGAGAAGTGGGGCGGGCCTCCAGAGGGTGATGTCAGGATCCCTAGGGCGACAATTTCGCCCACATCGCCCTCTAGAATGATTCCTGGTATCATGGGTGTGATTCTAGCATTTGTAGATATTCCGATGTGCTGATTAGTATATATACATGTACTGTCAAACCTGTGTTAGTGGTCACCTCTATTAATCAGCCAACCTGTATTAAGCAGCCAGTTTAAATATTCCCAATATGTTGTTTTACTATACATTTGACCTCTATTAAGCAGCCACCTGTGCTAAGCAGCCACTTTCTGTGATTCGCTTGGCTGGCTGTTTAAGACAGGTTTGACTGTGTCTGTATTCAGTGCTAACACTGTCAATTTTTAATTAGTAGCCACCTATATTTCATTTTCAGTTTTATTGCCACATTCCATGCAATGATCATACTGTGTATTTTAACCCTATATTGTAAACTGTAAAACACGTCTTCTCTTGCGAGGAATGCTGCCTAGCACTGTGATTGTGCACGCCCGTAACTTCGAGTGCGCGTGTTTGCTGCATATCATTAGTGAAGAAATTCATATGAAAATGGACACAATCAGGGCACATACGTTCATCGAAAGGAAATGCAATAGCGATGTAAATATATGGCCTATATAGACAGCAGTTGACTGAGCGTGTGTGTGTTACGTTTATTTATCGTCGGTTGCCCATATGAGCGACGCCTCCTGAAGAGATTAGTCATGTTAGATGTATGTAGGATAGTGCAATGATACAGAGAGAGACCCATTCCAGAGTCTCCTCTGATTCTTTTACGTGCACTGTGTAAAGCACCGACACAAGACCTCGGTTTAACATCCCATCTGAAAGGCTGTTAATTTTATTAGGTCAGACGGGGGATCGAACCTACGATCCCTGGATTACCAGTCCAGCGTGTTACCACTGGACTACATATCCGTCTGTGTTAACTGAGCAACTGTACTTCTACATTATATAGCAAACATTGTTTGAAAGGTTACGCTTAAGCTGACGGGGGCTCATTCTAGAGGGAGAATTTTATGAAATAGTCGCCCTAGGGATCCTGACTTTGCGCCCCTGAGTGGTGCCCCACTTCTCCATAAAATATTTTTTGTTTTTTCAATTTTCTTACACAAGATACACTGGCCCATTATAAAGCAATCCTTCTATTTAAATTATTAAAAATTTAGCGCCAGTATTTGTTTTTTGGCGCCATTGGTGAACTGCTGCATCTACATGTAGCTGAAGTCCCAATCCTATTTCCCGACCTTTCACTGTACCCATTGTTAGGGTATCTTGGGAGCCGAGGTACAGTCAAACCTGTCTTTAAGGACCACCCACAGGAATTAGAAAAGGTGGTTGAATTACATTCATAATTGATTGACCTAAATGATGGTGTTTAGAAACAGGTTGTCTTTATTCCGAGGTTGTCTGTATTCCGAGGTGGTCTGTATTCCGACGTGGTCTTTATTCCGAGGTTGTCTTTATTCCGAGGTTGTCTGTATTCTGACGTGGTCTTTATTCCAAGGTGGTCTTTATTCTGAGGTGGTCTGTATTCCGAGGTGGTCTGTATTCCGAGGTGGTCTTTATTCCGAGGTGGTCTGTATTCCGAGGTGGTCTTTATTCCGAGGTGGTCTATATTCCGAGGTTGTCTGTATTCCGAGGTGTTCCAAGGTTGTCTTTATTCCAAGGTGGTCTGTATTCCGAGGAGGTCTTTATAGCAGGTTTTACTTCATCTCAAATTATTAGCACACTGATATAAGAACTATTATTTCAGGAGGTTATGACAGAGCATAAAGACGTGCAGATACGCTACGACCTTCTGGATGCCAACATTAGCATATGTTCCTCCCTCGTTCCACAAATCTTCACAGACAACTTTGACTATGAAACCAGAGACAACTTTGTACGGGGTCTACTCATTAATGAAGAGGTATGTTTGCATGTGTTACTATTTGTTCCATAAAGCACTTGGTGTTCAATGAACAGTTGATGTAATATCTGAAGTTTCCACTTTCCTTTTGGAAATAAAATGAGAAAAAAAGTTTATTCAGGTAGCTGTTTTGCGCTTGTAATTTCGGTACAGTTGCGGAAGGTCAGTGGTTTTACCCAGGTACCCATCCGCACCCAGGGTCTTCCTCCACCAATTATAGCTGGTCCGTATGACCTAAGCTGTCGGTGTGATTTTAACCCCCCTCCCCCCAAATGGTAGCTTAATATGCAATTTTAATGTTAATGTGTTAATGTGAGCTAGGAACATGGCCAAATAGTGCAGTGGATTGTACTCTCGCTTCTAACCAATGCATACCGGGTTTGATCCTCGGACCGTGAGCTAGGTACATGGCCAAATAGTGCAGTGGATTGCACTCTCGCTTCTAACCACTGCATACCGGGTTTGATCCTCGGACCGAGATATATTGATATGAGACCGGTTGTTCTTGTCCGGGTACCACATAGACGCTTTCATTTTGTTTTCGTTATGAAATAAGTGACCATGCTCTACTTTATACTAGGTACAGGGTGTGCTTATCACACTGCGACTAAATCGCAGACTGCGAACATTGTTGATAATGTGGAAGGTTGCAGAGATGTTTTTTAAATAGGGTGTGTGATTGTTGGGGGGTGTATTATTGTTGAGGGTGTGATTGTTGGGGGGGATTGTTGGGGGTGTGATTGCTGGGAAGGTGATTGTTTGGGGTGTGGGATTGCTGGGGATGCGATTGTTGGCGGTGTATTATTGTTGGCGTGATTGTTGGGGGGGGTGATTGTTTCGGGGTGTGATTGTTGGGGTGTGTGATTGTTGGGGTGTGTGACAGAGGAGCTATAATGTGTGGTATATACAAGCAGTAGTGTAGAAATCTAGATGTCTAATATATGTCAACAAGCTGTAACAACTTATATTAATCACTCTCGTTGGTGCGGATGACAGCGTATTTGTGTGGGAGGACACCTGAGTACCCGGAGAAAACCCACCTGTCCGATCTGGCGATCACCGTACGTACCATCTCACCTACTTCCCAGTCCGAAGATTGAACCCGGATTGCATTGGTGAGAAGCGAGCGTGCTAATCGGACAGCCAATATGTGAGTTTGTGAGCCGGGTAACAAGCTGTGGATGTAAATGCCACATGTTCTAGATAATGCCACACGTTTCACTGTATGTTCTAGATAATGCTGTACGTTTCACTGTATGTTCTAGATAATGTGTAGTTCACTGTATGTTCTAGATAATGCTGTACGTTTCACTGTATGTTCTAGATAATGCCGTATGTTTCACTGTATGTTCTAGATAATGCCGTATGTTTCACTGTATGTTCTAGATAATGCCGTACGTTTCACTGTATGTTCTAGATAATGCTGTATGTTTCACTGTATGTTCTAGATAATGCCATACGTTTCACTGTATGTTCTAGATAATGCCGTATGTTTCACTGTATGTTCTAGATAATGCCGTATGTTTCACTGTATGTTCTAGATAATGCTGTACGTTCACTGTATGTTCTAGATAATGCTGTACGTTTCACTGTAGTTCTAGATAATGCCATACGTTTCACTGTATGTTCTAGATAATGCCGTATGTTTCACTGTATGTTCTAGATAATGCCATACGTTTCACTGTATGTTCTAGATAATGCTGTACGTTTCACTGTATGTTCTAGATAATGCTGTATGTTTCACTGTGTTCTAGATAATGCCGTATGTTTCACTGTATGTTCTAGATAATGCTGTACGTTTCACTGTATGTTCTAGATAATGCCGTATGTTTCACTGTATGTTCTAGATAATGCCGTATGTTTCACTGTATGTTCTAGATAATGCCGTATGTTTCACTGTATGTTCTAGATAATGCCGGATGTTTCACTGTATGTCTAGATAATGCCACACGTTTCACTGTTTCACTGTATGTTCTAGATAATGCTGTACGTTTCACTGTATGTTCTAGATAATGCCGTATGTTTCACTGTATGTTCTAGATAATGCCGTATGTTTCACTGTATGTTCTAGATAATGCCGTATGTTTCACTGTATGTTCTAGATAATGCTGTACGTTTCACTGTATGTTCTAGATAATGCCATACGTTTCACTGTATGTTCTAGATAATGCTGTACGTTTCACTGTATGTTCTAGATAATGCCATACGTTTCACTGTATGTTCTAGATAATGCTGTACGTTTCACTGTATGTTCTAGATAATGCCATACGTTTCACTGTATGTTCTAGATAATGCTGTACGTTTCACTGTATGTTCTAGATAATGCCGTACGTTTCACTGTATGTTCTAGATAATGCCGTACATTTCACTGTATGTTCTAGATAATGCCGTATGTTTCACTGTATGTTCTAGATAATGCTGTACGTTTCACTGTATGTTCTAGATAATGCCGTATGTTTCACTGTATGTTCTAGATAATGCCGTACGTTTCACTGTATGTTCTAGATAATGTCATACGTTTCACTGTATGTTCTAGATAATGCTGTACGTTTCACTGTATGTTCTAGATAATGCCATACGTTTCACTGTATGTTCTAGATAATGCCGTACGTTTCACTGTATGTTCTAGATAATGCCGTACGTTTCACTGTATGTTCTAGATAATGCTGTACGTTTCACTGTATGTTCTAGATAATGCCGTATGTTTCACTGTATGTTCTAGATAATGCCGTACGTTTCACTGTATGTTCTAGATAATGCTGTACGTTTCACTGTATGTTCTAGATAATGCTGTACGTTTCACTGTATGTTCTAGATAATGGGTAACACGATACAGATGCATGTTGTTAAAGACGCTTATGCCGCAAGAATCACAAATCTACAGATGTATGATGCAGTAAGGTATATTTGTTTTATTTCTCTTTAACTGGGGGGCGGAGGGGGTCTTGAGTTTGGCTTGTAGCCACTGCCCATGTGTGTTACTCATCCACATCACCACTAAATTTAAGCCCCTTATTTATTATATTGCATTTATAGATAAACCTGTGTTAGTGGTCACCTTCATTAAGCAGCCAACCTGTGTTATGTTATATTTCGGGTTTTACGCCTGCATCAGCACCATTTTGGGCTATATCGCCAGCGGGCAGTTTACCTAACAACACCTTTCCTGGGCAGGCTCCAGCGGTTAACCAGTACTTGGGTGCACCAACCTCCGTAAGAAACTGCCAACTTTTTCATATAAATGAGACACGGTCTGAGCGGGGCTCGAACCCGTGACCATCAGTGATGATAGGTTACAGTGGTATACAAGTCAGCGACCTTAACCACTCGACCACGAAGGCGGACTCCAAACCTGTGTTAGTGGTCACCTTCATTAAGCAGCCAAACCTGTGTTAGTGGTCACCTCCATTAAGCAGCCAACTTGTATTAAGCAGCCAGTGTCCAGATTCACAGCTTGCTGTTTTATTATACATTTGACCTCTATTAAGCAGCCACCTGTGCTAAAGCAGCATCTTTCTGAGATTCCCTTGGCTGGTTGCTTAAGACAGGTTTGATTGTATTCTAATTAAGAAATTTATAATTTTCTTGGATTTAAAGTCATCGACTCTGAGCATGTGTTCAATTTTATTTGCTTTCAAGTCGTGTGGTGTTCAATTTCGCTGACTTATCGGTTAAAAAATGCTACAGATCAAAAATGTGTTCAATTTCATTGGTTTTTAAAGCACCATTAGTGTTTACTTAGAATGTGCTGCCCACCGAGATATTGTAAGCAGCGGATGATTAGATATTGTGATTATTGTCTTGAATATTCATTTTTCACTAATAAATTATTCCGGTGAAAAGTAATATTTGGAGAATATGTCCACACACGAATCCGATTTTGTGAAATTACAATTTCTAAATTACCTCCCTTTATGGATATTTTTTAACAATATCACCAATAACTCTGTAAATGCTGGTTTACTACAGTTAACACTAGGATAAATTTGCATATATATTTTTTCAACGAAGAAAGAAATGCATAAAGAGACTTGAACTCCCAATAACATTAAATTTAGAAGTCATGATAGCGCAGTTGTAGCGCGTGTTTGCTTCATGTGCTGAAGGTCCGGAGATCGTGCCCAGCTTTAGACGTTATGATTGTGCCCTTAGGCAAGGAATTTCAATTCCAGCGATGTCCAATTAGCGCAGTGGTTAGCGCACTCGCTTCTCACCAATGCGACCCAGGTTCGATCAACGGACCGGGAAGTATGAGAGTTGGTACGGTGGTCGCCAAATCGGACAGGTGGGTTTTCTCCGGTTTTTACTCTGGTTTCCTCCCACACGAATGACGACATATACGCTTTCATCCTCGCCAACGAGAGTGATGAATATAAGTTGTTTGAACTTGCTTCGCAATCGTTGTAAAATAAATAAAGTTTAAACTTTAATTTCCACGTTGCCTCTTCTCTCTCACTCGTAGCGATGGATTCCATCAGGAATGAGGTCTCGAGAGTGATCAATATAAGTTGTAGGAACTTGTTTCACAATCTGGCTAAAATTAATTTGTATAAACTAACATTAAATTTTAAGATGCGACTTAATAAGGTTTGAACATTTGAGTTCGCTGCCTGCCTCCCTGTGATTACAACAAATGTGGAAATGAACTATGAAGCCAAAACTGTCGTACTTAGCATTGTTTTTGCACAACTCGCAGCTCTATATTACAATGTGAAACCGTATTTCAGTCAGGACATATTAAGTAGATGGACATTTCCGTTCGTTCCTGACAGTTGTTCCCGGCATAACAGAGATGATATATCGTACGGCAGACACAATGTATATTTGAGCAAGAATGTTACATTGGCAAGGTATGTTCTATTCTTTCCCTAAACAGCAAAAATGTTTTGCATACCTCCAATAAACGCAACACGGGTTTTGTTTATTCCTTATAATTACATTGCATTTTCAGAACATTTCAATACTGTACATGATACAAACATGTTCATCCTGTGTTTACGTTTAACCAATCAGCAACGTCTCAGTGACGACCGAGTTTAACCAATCGGCAACGTCTCAGTGACGACCGAGTTTAACCAATCAGCAACGTCTCAGTGATGACTGAGTTTAACCAATCAGCAACGTCTCAGTGACGAACCGAGTTTAACCAATCAGCAACGTATCGGTGACAACCGAGTTTAACCAATCAGCAACGTCTCAGTGACGAACCGAGTTTAACCAATCAGCAACGTCTCGGTGACAACCGATTATAAACAATCAGCATCGTCTCAGTGATGAACCGAGTTTAACCAATCAGCAACGTCTCGGTGACAACCGATTATAAACAATCAGCAACGTCTCAGTGACGATCAAGTTTAACCAATCAGCAACGTCTCGGTGACAACCGATTATAAACAATCAGCAACGTCTCAGTGACGATCAAGTTTAACCAATCAGCAACGTCTCAGTGACGACCGAGTTTAACGGAACGTAATCCCATAGACTGGAAGATGCTGAACATGGCGAGCGTAATTTTTTTTATTATTATTATTTAATATAGTCTAATATTATTGGTTAATAAATTAAATTGTTTGAATAAACCTTTGTATACATTAGATGTTTATATGTGGCGGGTAGTGTTTGACAAGTTTCATGTTTTTGTTTGTAGGGAATGCAGGTTAAAGGAGAATATTTTATTGGGGAGTGGTTCATCAGTCGGGAGTAATACTGTCATCTCCCATTCAGTGATAGGGAGAAACTGTCAAATAGGTAGGGAGAAACTGTCAAATAGGTAGGGAGAAACTGTAATAGGTAGGGAGAAACTGTCAAATAGGTAGGGAGAAACTGTCAAATAGGTAATACTGTCAAATATGTAGTAGGCATGGAGAAAATGTCAAATAGTGTCATCGCACATTCAGTGATAGGAAGAAACTGTCAAATAGTTTATACTGTCAAATATGTAGTAGGCATGGAGAAACTGTTAAATATATGATGTATGGAGAAACTGTCAAACATGGTATGTATGGAGAAACTGTCAAACATGGGATGTATGGAGAAATTGTCAAACATGGGATGTATGGAGAACTGTTAAATATATGGTGTATGGAGAAACTGTTAAATATATGATGTATGGAGAAACTGTTAAATATATGATGTATGGAGAAACTGTCAAACATGGGATGTATGGAGAAACTGTCAAATATATGATGTATGGAGAAACTGTGAAATATATGATGTATGAAGAAACTGTCAAACATGAGATGTATGGAGAAACTGTGAAATATATGATGTATGGAGAAACTGTTAAATATATGCTGTATGGAGAAACTGTTAAATATATGATGTATGGAGAAACTGTTAAATATATGATGTATGGAGAAACTGTTAAATATATGATGTGTGGAGAAACTGTCAAATATATGATGTATGGAGAAACTGTTAAATATATGCTGTATGGAGAAACTGTCAAATATATGATGTATGGAGAAACTGTTAAATATATGATGTATGGAGAAACTGTTAAATATATGATGTATGGAGAAACTGTGAAATATATGATGTATGGAGAAACTGTTAAATATATGATGTGTGGAGAAACTGTGTGTTGTGTTGGGTGTTTTTGTGTTGGGTGTTTATATGATGTATGGAGAAACTGTTAAATATATGATGTTGGAGAAACTGTAAAATGATGTTGGAGAAACTGTTAAATATATGTGTATGGAGAAACTGTAAAATTGTTTATGATGTATGGAGAAACTGTTAAATATATGATGTATGGAGAAACTGTGAAATATATGATGTATGGAGAAACTGTTATATATGATGTGTGGAGAAACTGTTAAACATGTAAGATAGGAAAAACCAGTCAGGAAAGATGGGGGATAAATGTAGACATTTGATGTGTTCCTTTCTATTTACAGGAAAAAATGTAACGATCACAGGTTCCTACCTCTGGGATGGGGTAACAATAGAAGACAACAGTGTGATAGCTACGTCCTTACTCTGTGATAATGTAACTGTATATGAAAATGTGAAACTGTGTCCGGGTTGTGTGCTAAACTCTACGGTATGTACCCATTATTACCACAGGGGTTTGTGGGGTTACTTATGGAAGTCGCTTCTGGTGCGAAATGTCCGGAGTTCGAGCCCCGCTTGAGCCGTTACGATTGTGCCCTTAGGCAAGGCATTTAAATTCCACATTGCCTCTTCTCTCTCTCTCTCTCGTAGCGATGGATTCCATCAGGAATGAGGTCTCGAGAGTGATTAGTATAAGTTGTAAGAACTTGTTTCGCAATCACTAAAATAAATTTGTATAAACTATAGATGTTTCAATCATTATGTTGGGGGTTTGCATTAACCTTTAGTCCTGACTTTCAGCCATGCAAGTCTGGCAGCCCAGTCGTAGGGTATGGCAAGTAAAACTTTCTGTCATGCAAGTCTGGCAGCCCAGTCGTAGGGTATGGCAAGTAAAGCTTTCTGTCATGCAAGTCTGGCAGCCCAGTCGTAGGGTATGGCAAGTAAACCTTTCTGTCATGCAAGTCTGGCAGCCCAGTCATAGGGTATGGCAAGTAAAACTTTCTGTCATGCAATCTGGCAGCCCAGTTGTAGGAATGGGAAGTAAAGCTTTCTGTCATGCAAGTCTGGCAGCCCAGTTGTAGGGAATGGGAAGTAAAGCTTTCTGTCATGCAAGTCTGGCAGCCCAGTCGTAGGGTATGGGAAGTAAAACTTTCTGTCATGCAAGTCTGGCAGCCCAGTCGTTGGGTATCGGAAGTAAAACTTTCTGTCATGCAAGTCTGGCAGCCCAGTCGTAGGGTATGGCAAGTAAAACTTTCTGTCATGCAAGTCTGGCAGCCCAGTCGTAGGCAAGTAAAACTTTCTGTCATGCAAATCTGGCAGCCCAGTCGTAGGGAAGTAAAACTTTCTGTCATGCAAGTCTGGCAGCCCAGTCGTAGGGAAGTAAAACTTTCTGTCATGTAAGTCTGGCAGCCCAGTCGTTGGGTATCGGAAGTAAAACTTTCTGTCATGTAAGTCTGGCAGCCCAATCGTAGGATATGGCAAGTAAAACTTTCTGTCATGGCCCAAACATATTAACAGTCTAAATGGTGTTGAGTTTTATTTAAATATATTATAGTACCCGTAATTATTTGTTAGGCTATTAAATTTATATATACCGTACATACTTGCCTTTTAGGCGATTTCGAAGATGACCCCCTTAATTTGGTCTAAAATTAGTGGTATTTTGCATAGACCCGCGTATAAGACAGGTTGAGAAAATGGAAACCACTCAGAAGTAAAGACCAAAAATATTATTCAAACACTGCAAATTATGTAAAATCATTATAAAAAATGCACTGATGCACAACAATAAATTTGATTTGCTAAAATGCTATAGACAAGTTTACGATTGCGAAGCAAGTTCTAACAACTTATATTATTCACTCGCATTGGCGCGGATGAAAGCGTAAATGTGGTAATTCGTGTGGGAAGAAACCGGAGTACCCGCAGAAAACCCACCTGTCCGATCTGGCGACCACCGTACCATCACACATACTTCCCGTTCCGAGGATCAAACCCGGGTTGCATTGATGAGAAGCGAGCGTGCTAACCACTGCGCTAATCGGACAGCCTATAGACAAGTTCAGTTTACAGACAGAGCTATGAAAGTCTATGCATTCGTTACACCCTTTGACTTGTTTCACTCTCTTAAAAATCTCGTCTTATATGCAAGTAAGTATGGTAGTCAAATGTTTTGGCCATACACCCACTGACGCAAGCCCCCTTATACGCACCATCGTCAGACTGCATCTGTGCCACAGCCATGGCTTAACATGTGGCAGGTTGCGACAGATGCTCTGTGTGAAGTTATTAAAATATAAATGAATGCAGTTTATAACTTTCGTTTAAAGAACGTATTAAAAACTGCAGGATTTCCCAATTGTTTAATTTGTTCGATATATTGGACCCTGTGTGTTAAGTGATGCGAAATGTGGTATCCATGGCGACAAAGCCTTGGATTATACCACAGATGAAGTTGTTTGTGTTGAGTCAATAATTATTGAGTTAATCATGTTAATGACAAAACAAAGATCCTTGTCTGCGTGTTTTGCATTTATTTATCGCCGAGTCACTACCGGTTGCCCACATGAGTGACGCCTCGTAAATAGATTAGTTAATATTAGGGCAGAAACGGTATTCGATTGGCTAGGTATTCGAATAATCGATTGGCTAGGTATTCAAATATTCGATTGGCTAGGTATTCGATTGGCTTGGTATTCGAATATTCAATTGGCTATATATTCGAATATTCGATTGGCTATGTATTCGAATATTCGATTGGCTAGGTATTCGAATATTCGATTGGCTAGGTATTTGAATATTTCATCGGCTATGTATTCGAATATTCGATTGGCTAGGTATTCGAATATTCGATTGGCTAGGTAGTCGTATATTCAGAATCTTATGACCTCTTGCATGTCGTTGCTCCGGGTTCCTACATAATTTTCCTCTCGTACGGTTGTGTGTCTGGCGCGTCACAATGTACACTCTACGCTATCCACAAGGTTCAGATTAATTGATTTTCCACTTGCTTCAAATAATAATCGTGTAAATATGATATTATTAAATGATTATTTGGTGCATGTTTGAAAATTAATGTCCTGATTGTCTTCCTTGTATACAAAGATCGTGTGTTTCATAGTTTAATAATCCAACAAACAACATGGTAACACACGTATGTACATTGTACAGTCATACTATCCATGACAAATTCTGGCTCAAATAAATAGGATGACCTAAATGTGTGGACATCAACTGTCAACAATTACATATTTGCATAAAACTAAAATACCGTTGAATATAATGCTTTGATAACTTGCATACTGTTAGGTATGGGGTTGTACGCTGCCCCACTTACAAGTACCCCCGCAGATTGAACTTGAATTTAGGTCCAAAATAGTCCCGATTTCAGAAATTATTTATCTGTCAAAAAAGCTCAAAACTTAGTCATTTCTCAAAAACCATCAATGACTTATAAATAATGTTATCAGTTAATTAACACTATTTTGGTAAAATTACATTTATCATACCGCAACATCTAGTTAGAAAACAACAGTAAAAACAAAGGATTCCAACTATTTGCATTTTGGAATAAATCAGACTTTATCTGCCAAGGGAGGTAATAAATAATTTGGAAATGTCTCTCATTGAAGAAAACATATGCATAAAGAGACGTTAATACTTTTAGGTGTGCGTTGGCCCAAACACCGAACTGACGGCGGGCACCGTAGCAGTCTGCAGTCGTGTAGATGAATTTGGAGATGATTCCAGTGCAGACGATGGTGGTAAGGTCCAACATATAGCATACTTTTAATAATATACGCACAGTTTTAACTAAGGAGGGTCAGTAGCAACATTTATTGCATCGACCACCTTTAATTAAAGAATTTTTTTAGTTATATCTTCAATTCAAACTGTTAAAAGTGTTTATTTTATTTTTCTGAACTTATTTTAGTTAAATAAATCGGTATAAAAATTGTTAAATTACCTCCCTTTATAGCATAAATGAATTATAGTTTTTGTTTTACCAATTGAAGAAAACCTATGCATAAAGATTTATTGCATCGACCACCTTTAATTAAAGATTATTTTTTTAGTTATTGCTTCGTTAATAGTTTTTTAATTGTTTTCTGAACTTATTTTAAATCAATCAATGTCAAAATGCCCATATGAGCGCCGCCTCCTGAAGAGATATGTAGTCATTTTAGATGTATGGAGAATAGTGCAATGATACAGACAGAGACCCATTCCAGAGTCTACTCTGGTTCTTTTACGTGCACGGTGTACAGCACCGACACGAGATCTCGGTTTAAAGTCCCATCTGAGACTGTTAATTTTATTAGGGTCAGACGGAAGATCGAACCTGTGATCCCTGGATTACCAGTCCAGCGAGTTACCACTGGACTACGCGGGTTTCTTGTGATTTGATGTAATCAGGCTAGTGTCATGTGACTTGCAACTGTATTGATGTGCCATAAAACACAATTAAATAGCATACAATATATGGCAACATGATGTATTTATAGTTACAAACAATATTGCATCACATGTCCCATAAATGTAACATGTTGCCATATATAGCAACATGATGCATTTATAGTTACAAGCAATGCTATATATGGCAACATGTTAATTTATGATATACAATATATGGCAACATGATGCATTTATAGTTACAAGCAATGCTATATGTGGCAACATGTTAATTTATAGTTAAATAATATTTTATTACATTTTTTTCACATACAATGAAATACGTGGAAAACAATTAGAAATTAAATTAGGATTAATTAGTATTGCTGTATACGATTTAATATGGAAAAAAAAGCAAAAGGGTTTTTGGGCTACAAGTTATGACAATATTATTTACAGCTCTCATAATGTTAAATTTATAGGTTCATGTGATGCAATATATGGCACCAAGGCAAAAGCATTTACGTACAAAGATCCTGATGGTGATGCGAGCGACACAGAAGAAGTAGCGAGGCACATCTGGGGACTTTCGGTACAGTCAGATAGCTCTGATGATGATGATGACAGTGATGGAATCAGCGACAGCGACTCCGAACCTGCCAGTCTCCCACCCACTGGTCAGTTAATTATCCTTCTGTATGATGCGTGTTATTGCAACTTCCTTACAGTTTGTATCCCTTGCATGATAATTAGCAAGAGCACATCCGTATTAAAGAAATATATATACACCTATATCAGGGATCAGTTTAGAATTAAATCTATAATTGTTACAAATATGTATTCATTGACTGGCTAGCTAACTATTGTTACAAATATGTATTCATTGACTGGCTAGCTAACCATTGTTACACATATGTATTCATTGACTGGCTAGCTAACCATTGTTACACATATGTATTCATTGACTGGCTAGCTAACTATTGTTACAAATATGTATTCATTGACTGGCTAGCTAACCATTGTTACACATATGTATTCATTGACTGGCTAGCTAACCATTGTTACACATATGTATTCATTGACTGGCTAGCTAACTATTGTTACAAATATGTATTCATTGACTGGCTAGCTAACCATTGTTACACATATGTATTCATTGACTGGCTAGCTAACCATTGTTACACATATGTATTCATTGACTGGCTAGCTAACTATTGTTACAAATATGTATTCATTGACTGGCTAGCTAACCATTGTTACAAATATGTATTCACAGACTGGCTAGCTAACTATTGTTACAAATATGTATTCATTGACTGGCTAGCTAACCATTGTTACACATATGTATTCATTGACTGGCTAGCTAACCATTGTTACAAATATGTATTCACAGACTGGCTAGCTAACTATTGTTACAAATATGTATTCATTGACTGGCTAGCTAACCATTGTTACACATATGTATTCATTGACTGGCTAGCTAACCATTGTTACAAATATGTATTCACAGACTGGCTAGCTAACTATTGTTACAAATATGTATTCATTGACTGGCTAGCTAACCATTGTTACACATATGTATTCATTGACTGGCTAGCTAACTATTGTTACAAATATGTATTCATTGACTGGCTAGCTAACTAGTGTTACAAATATGTATTCATTGACTGACTAGCTAACCATTGTTACACATATGTATTCACACACTGGCTAGCTAACCATTGTTACACATATGTATTCATTGACTGGCTAGCTAACCATTGTTACACATATGTATTCATTGACTGGCTAGCTAACTATTGTTACAAATATGTATTCATTGACTGACTAGCTAACTATTGTTACAAAACATAATACATGAATGTAAACCTTATTCTCTCCAATGGAAGACCTATCTATAATGTTTCCCCCTACAAGTTCAACTTCGCCAAAGCCTAAACCTATTCTGTACTTCTAAGCCAGCTGGAGCCGTTACCATTGTGCCCTTAGGCAAGGCACTTAATATCCACACTGCCTCTTCTCTCTCACTCATGGCGATAGATTCCATCTGGAATGAGGTCTCGAGGGCGATTAATATAATGATGTAGGAACTTGTTTCGCAATTGAGCTAAGATATATATAGTATAAACTAACAGTTTCTGTTAATAGCTTTTTTTATATATTTAATATTTTCCTTTTGTCGAAGTTTGAACATAAGTGTAACGAAAGTCTTTTCTCCATACCACCTGATTGGCCAAGTTGATGTCACATGACCACCTATGTATAGGGTGGAGTTAAGAAGTAGAGAGAGAGAAAAGAAGGGGGGAAAAATAAACAAAATTAAATTTTAAAAAAACAAACGTTTGAACATGAGACCAATTTATTTTATTTCTATTTGTTCCCAGACAATGGTCCTGCAAGTTATAATCGGTCCTGCAAGTTATAATCGTTGGCGATTGTCAGCAGTAACACATATACACATTTCTATTTTTAGTTCCAGTGTATTACACAGAAATGTTGGATACCATACAGAGGTCAAAGGATGAAAATATAAGCTGCGAAAACCTTATACTGGAAATCAACTCTCTCAAGTAAGTTACTGTGTATAAGGCTAGTGAAGTTACCGTGTATAAGGCTAGTGAAGTTACCGTGTATAAGGCTAGTGAAGTTACCGTGTATAAGGCTAGTGAAGTTACTGTGTATAAGGCTAGTGAAGTTACCGTGTATAAGGCTAGTGAAGTTACCGTGTATAAGGCTAGTGAAGTTACTGTGTATAAGGCTAGTGAAGTTACTGTGTATAAGGCTAGTGAAGTTACCGTGTATAAGGCTAGTGAAGTTACTGTGTATAAGGCTAGTGAGGTTATCGTGTATAAGGCTAGTGAAGTTACCGTGTATAAGGCTAGTGAAGTTACCGTGTATAAGGTTAGTGAAGTTACTGTGCATAAGGCTAGTGAAGTTACCGTGTATAAGGCTAGTGAAGTTACTGTGTATAAGGCTAGTGAAGTTACTGTGTATAAGGCTAGTGAAGTTACCGTGTATAAGGCTAGTGAAGTTACTGTGTATAAGGCTAGTGAGGTTATCGTGTATAAGGCTAGTGAAGTTACCGTGTATAAGGCTAGTGAAGTTACCGTGTATAAGGTTAGTGAGGTTATCGTGTATAATGTTAGTGAAGTTACTGTGTATAAGGCTAGTGAAGTTACCGTGCATAAGGCTAGTGAAGTTACCGTGTATAAGGTTGGTGAAGTTACCATGTATAAGGCTAGTGAAGTTACTGTGTGTATAAGGCTAGTGAAGTTACTGTGTATAAGGCTAGTGAAGTTACTGTGTATAAGTTACCGTGTATAAGGCTAGTGAAGTTACCATGTATAAGGCTAGTGAAGTTACTGTGTATAAGGCTAGTGAAGTTACTGTGTATACGGCTAGTGAAGTTACCATGTATAAGGCTAGTGAAGTTACTGTGTATAAGGCTAGTGAAGTTATTGTGTATAAGGCTAGTGAAGTTACCGTGTATAAGGCTAGTGAAGTTACTGTGTATAAGGCTAGTGAAGTTACCGTGTATAAGGCTAGTGAAGTTACCGTGTATAAGGCTAGTGAAGTTACCATGTATAAGGCTAGTGAAGTTACTGTGTGTATAAGGCTAGTGAAGTTACCGTGTATAAGGCTAGTGAAGTTACCGTGTATAAGGCTAGTGAAGTTACCGTGTATAAGGCTAGTGAAGTTACCATGTATAAGGCTAGTGAAGTTACCGTGTATAAGGCTAGTGAAGTTACTGTGTATAAGGCTAGTGAAGTTACCATGTATAAGGCTAGTGAAGTTACTGTGTATAAGGCTAGTGAAGTTACTGTGTATAAGGCTAGTGAGGTTACCGTGTATAAGGCTAGTGAAGTTACCGTGTATAAGGCTAGTGAAGTTACCGTGTATAAGGCTAGTGAAGTTACCATGTATAAGGCTAGTGAAGTTACCGTGTATAAGGCTAGTGAAGTTACCATGTATAAGGCTAGTGAAGTTACCATGTATAAGGCTAGTGAAGTTACCGTGTATAAGGCTAGCGAAGTTACCGTGTATAAGGCTAGTGAAGTTACCGTGTATAAGGCTAGTGAAGTTACCGTGTATAAGGCTAGTGAAGTTACCGTGTATAAGGCTAGTGAAGTTACCGTGTATAAGGCTAGTGAAGTTACCGTGTATAAGGCTAGTGAAGTTACTGTGTATAAGGTTAGTGAAGTTACTGTGCATAAGGCTAGTGAAGTTACCGTGTATAAGGCTAGTGAAGTTACTGTGTATAAGGCTAGTGAAGTTACTGTGTATAAGGCTAGTGAAGTTACCGTGTATAAGGCTAGTGAAGTTACTGTGTATAAGGCTAGTGAGGTTATCGTGTATAAGGCTAGTGAAGTTACCGTGTATAAGGCTAGTGAAGTTACCGTGTATAAGGTTAGTGAGGTTATCGTGTATAATGTTAGTGAAGTTACTGTGTATAAGGCTAGTGAAGTTACCGTGCATAAGGCTAGTGAAGTTACCGTGTATAAGTTGTGAAGTTACCATGTATAAGGCTAGTGAAGTTACTGTGTGTATAAGGCTAGTGAAGTTACTGTGTATAAGGCTAGTGAAGTTACTGTGTATAAGTTACCGTGTATAAGGCTAGTGAAGTTACCATGTATAAGGCTAGTGAAGTTACTGTGTATAAGGCTAGTGAAGTTACTGTGTATACGGCTAGTGAAGTTACCATGTATAAGGCTAGTGAAGTTACTGTGTATAAGGCTAGTGAAGTTATTGTGTATAAGGCTAGTGAAGTTACCGTGTATAAGGTAGTGAAGTTACTGTGTATAAGGCTAGTGAAGTTACCGTGTATAAGGCTAGTGAAGTTACCGTGTATAAGGCTAGTGAAGTTACCGTGTATAAGGCTAGTGAAGTTACTGTGTGTATAAGGCTAGTGAAGTTACCGTGTATAAGGCTAGTGAAGTTACCGTGTATAAGTTACCGTGTATAAGGCTAGTGAAGTTACCGTGTATAAGGCTAGTGAAGTTACCATGTATAAGGCTAGTGAAGTTACCGTGTATAAGGCTAGTGAAGTTACCGTGTATAAGGCTAGTGAAGTTACCGTGTATAAGGCTAGTGAAGTTACTGTGTATAAGGCTAGTGAAGTTACTGTGTATAAGGCTAGTGAAGTTACCGTGTATAAGGCTAGTGAAGTTACGTGTATAAGGCTAGTGAAGTTACCGTGTATAAGTTACCGTGTATAAGGCTAGTGAAGTTACGTGTATAAGGCTAGTGAAGTTACCGTGTATAAGGTAGTGAAGTTACCGTGTATAAGGCTAGTGAAGTTACTGTGTATAAGGCTAGTGAAGTTACCGTGTATAAGGCTAGTGAAGTTACCGTGTATAAGGCTAGTGAAGTTACCATGTATAAGGCTAGTGAAGTTACCATGTATAAGGCTAGTGAAGTTACCGTGTATAAGGCTAGCGAAGTTACCGTGTATAAGGCTAGTGAAGTTACCGTGTATAAGGCTAGTGAAGTTACCGTGTATAAGGCTAGTGAAGTATTCAGTTGATCTTCACATAACTTACTGTGAAACCTAGCTTCATATATAAGTGTCAGATGTAAGCTTGCAGTGTCGGGTGTAAGCTTGCAGTGTCGGGTGTAAGCTTGCAGTGTCGGGTGTAAGCTTGCAGTGTCAGATTACGCTTGCAGTGTCGGATGTAAGCTTGCAGTGTCGGATGTAAGCTTGCAGTGTCAGATTAAGTTTGCAGTGTCGGATGTAAGCTTGCAGTGTCGTATGTAAGCATGCAGTGTCGGATGTCAGCATGCAGTGTTGGATGTAAGCGTGCAGTGTCGGATGTAAGCATGCAGTGTCGGATGTAAGCTTGCAGTGTCGGATGTAAGCATGCAGTGTCAAATTAGTTTGTGTGTGTGTTGGTGTGGTGAAGTTTGCAATGTCGGATGTAAGCATGCAGTGTCAGATTAAGTTTGCAGTGTCGGATGTAAGCATGCAGTGTCGGATGTAAGCATGCAGTGTTGGATGTAAGCTTGCAGTGTCAGATGTAAGCATGCAGTGTCAGATGTAAGCTTGCAATGTCGGATGTAAGCTTGCAGTGTCGGATGTAAGCTTGCAGTGTCAGATGTAAGCATGCAGTGTCAGATTAAGTTTGCAGTGTCGGATGTAAGCATGCAGTGTCGGATGTAAGCTTGCAGTGTCGGATGTAAGCTTGCAGTGTCGGATGTAAGCTTACAATGTCGGATGTAAGCTTGCAGTGTCGGATGTAAGCTTGCAGTGTCAGGTGTAAGCTTGCACTGTCATATGTAAGCTTGCAGTGTCGGATGCAGGCTTGCAGTGTCGGGTGTAAGCTTGCAGTGTCGGGTGTAAGCTTGCAGTGTCGGATGTAAGCTTGCATTGTCGGGTGTAAGCTTGCAGTGTCGGGTGTAAGCTTGCAGTGTCGGGTGTAAGCTTGCAGTGTCGGGTGTAAGCTTGCAGTGTCGGGTGTAAGCTTGCAGTGTCGGGTGTAAGCTTGCAGTGTCGGGTGTAAGCTTGCAGTGTTGGATGAAACATGTCAAATTCCATGTGTCACATTGTATTTACAGATTTCATGTGCCACATTGTATTTACAGATTTCATGTGATATATATTTTTCAGACATGCATACAATATTTCCATCAAAGAGTTGACTGGTTTAGTTGTAAAAGTAATGCTGGAGCAGCCCTTCTCAGAGAAACCCAGTCTATCCGGTGCTGAAGCTATCAAAGTACTCAAAATTGTAAGTATTTATGTTGATGCCTTATTTCATTTTCAATGGGACCCGAGTGGTTATGGTCGTTCACTTCAAATCACTTGCCCATCGCCGATGTAGGTTCGAATCCCACTGGGATGTCGATTCTTTCATGGAAGTAAGCTACATCGGTGATGGGCATGTGATATGAGGTCAACGACTTGTAGAAGGTCAGTGGTTCTACCATGGTGTCCGCCCGCGCCTGAATTACTGCTCGGAGGGGCACCCGGGATCTTCCTCCACCATCCACCAACAAAAGCTGGAATGTCGCCATATAGTCTAAAATGTTAGCTTAAACTCCAAAACCAAAACAAGTTTCTTGCAAATTCTAATCAGACTTTTGGTATACTAATTTCTCACCTATAGACAGGCTTTCGCGCAGTTTTTGGGGGTGTGAGATCAAATCTATCTACCCGGGTAGACAAGGGGACTACTTTATGCTAATTAGATATCACAGTCAAGTCCGGAAGTTTCTGTTTATATCCGCGTTCAAATTTATATCATTTCGTTGGATAACGGTAAAATCCGAACACTGCCGTGAAATTATGTCGTTATAATAACAGCGATACATCATCGATGACGCAATCAATGACTATTATACGTCATCGATGACGCAATCAATGACTATTATACGTCATCGATGACGCAATCAATGACTATTATACGTCATCGATGACGCAATCAATGACTATTATACGTCATCGATGACGCAATCAATGACTATTATACGTCATCGATGACGCAATCAATGACTATTATACGTCATCGATGACGCAATCAATGACTATTATACGTCATCGATGACGCAATCAATGACTATTATACGTCATCGATGACGCAATCAATGACTATTATACGTCATCGATGACGCAATCAATGACTATTATACTCATCGATGACGCAATGACTATTATACGTCATCATGACGCAATCAATGACTATTATACTCATCGATGACGCAATCAATGACTATTATACTCATCGATGACGCAATGACTATTATACGTCATCGATGACGCAATCAATGACTATTATACATCATCGATGACGCAATCAATGACTATTATACTCATCGATGACTAATCAATGACTATTATACTCATCGATGACGTAATCAATGACTATTATAATACTATCATCTAAAATGACTAATATCTTCATGAGGCGTCGCTCATATGGGCAACCGGTAGCGACGATAAATAAACGTAAAACACACACACACCTTTACTACGTGGTGTTTACTTTTAAATGAAAAATCAACATCAATGTGAGTAAATTGTCACATTCCAATGACCTCATCACTTTATAGTCAATTCATACGTGTATATAGGATGGCATAATTCGTAAAGTGCATCAAAAGAAAATAAATCTACCACCTCCATAGAGTTACAGGTATGGAAATCCCAACCGAGGGCTGAAGATGAGTGCAAAGAACGAGGCTCTTTTCCTTATCTCTTGGAGGTGTGAGATTCACTTTGTCCAATTTCATTATTACCGTATTTGAAAATTTGCAAGAAAAGTCATATTATATGCCTAATCAACTATCTGTTTAACTCTTTCAGCGCGGAATAAATTCAGAACATGTGCAAACAACATAGATCCAGATCAGCCGCGGCGTAACGCCGCGTCTGATCAGGATCTATGTTGTTTGCTATTCGGACAGGTGCTTCAGCTCCACTGTCTGAAGAGCAATCAGCATATAGCCTGATCAGACGGCATGTTCTGTTATGTCCGATCGTTCTCTGCTTTTATGCGACATTGGCAGTGAAAAAGTTAAACAATTGTCATATTTTTCAGACATTGAACAGACATTTGTCAGTGCTTCAAAACTACATCAAAAATAAAGAGTCTGAAATTCAGTGTCTACAAGCAATAGAGGTACTGTAAAACTGGATATTTTCTAATTGTGGAAGTCATGATAGCGCAGTTCGTGTTCGGTTAATGTTCGAAAGATCCGGAGTTCGAGCCACGCTGGAGCCGTTACGATTGTGCCCTTAGTCAAGGCATTTAATAAATTCCACGTTGCCTCTTCTCTCTCCCTCGTGGCGACGGATTCCATCAGGAATGAGGTCTCAAGAGTGATTAATATAAGTTGTAAGAACTTGTTTCACAATCGAGCTAAAATGAATTTGTATAAACTAACATGACAGTGGAATGACAGGGCACCCTGCCCTGCCCCTTATAAGCCCCTGTCCTTTTGTTCTTTTTTATTTTTAAATTTTAATATCTTTTGTATAAGCCTCAACAAGTGAGTGCCTTCGGGTTGGTAGACCTATTTAAGCTAGAACTTGTCCACCCTTTACACCAATATGTACTGCCCTACTGCCTCTTTGATCCCGCAAAATTAGCTGTCAACCAACTAAAGTTAGCAAAATATTCAAGGGCTAACCCCCAAATACCCCCTCCTGCACCTAACCTCTTCAGGGCTCAAAATGCATCCTGTCTCTTTTTGACCTACCATGCCATTTTCTGACCCACCCTGCCCATTTTCTGACCCACCCTGCCTATTTTCTGACCCACCACCCATTTTCAGACCCACCTCGCCCATTTTCTGACCCACAATGCCCATTTTCTGACCCACAATGCCCATTTTCTGACCCACCTGCCCATTTTCTGACCCACAATGCCCACAATGCCCATTTTCTGACCCACAATGCCCATTTTCTGACCCACTGCCCATTTTCTGACCCACCCTGCCCATTTTCTGACCCACCCTGCCTATTTTCTGACCCACCTCGCCCATTTTCTAACCCACCTCGCCCATTTTCAGACTCACCCTGCCTATTTTGTTTCTATTAATGTCCTCCTCATATCAACAATCATATCATCCCTCGTGTCAACCCTTGTGTCATCCCTCATATCATCACTCATGTCAACCCTCATGTCATCCCTCGTGTCATCCCTCATGTCATCCCTCATATCATCCCTCATGTCAACCCTCATGTCATCCCTCATATCAACCCTCGTGTCATCCCTCATGTCATCCCTCGTGTCATCCCTCATGTCATCCCTCATATCAACCCTCATGTCATCCCTCATGTCATCCCTCATATCATCACTCTCATGTCACCCCTCATGTCATCCCTCGTGTCAACCCTCATGTCATCCCTCATGTCATCCCTTGTGTCATCCCTCATGTCAACCCTCGTGTCATCCCTCATGTCAACCCTCGTGTCATCCCTCATGTCAACCCTCATGTCATCCCTCATGTCAACCCTCGTGTCATCCCTCATGTCATCCCTCATGTCATCCCTCATGTCAACCCTCGTGTCATCCCTCATGTCATCCCTCATGTCAACCTCGTGTCATCCCTCATGTCAACCCTCATGTCATCTCTCATGTCATCCCTTGTGTCAACCCTCATGTCAACCCTTATATCATCCCTCATGTCATTCCTCATATCATCCCTCGTGTCATCCCTCATATCAACCCTCATGTCATCCCTCGTCTCATCACTCATATCAACCCTCGTGTCATCCCTCATGTCAACCCTCGTGTCATCCTCATATCATCCCTCGTGTCAACCCTCATGTTATCCTCATGTCATCCCTCGTGTCAACCCTTATATCAACCCTCATGTCATCCCTCATGTCATCCCTCATGTCAACCTTATATCATCCCTCATGTCATTCCTCATATCATGTCAACCCTCATATCATCCCTCATATCAACCCTCATGTCAACCTCATGTCATCATCCTCATATCATCCCTCGTGTCATCCCTCGTGTCAACCCTCATGTCATCATGTCATCCCTCATGTCAACCCTCGTGTCATCCCTCACACCTCATATCATCCCTCGTGTCATCCCTCATATCATCCCTCGTGTCATCCCTCATGTCATCCCTCATATCAACCCTCATATCATCCCTCGTGTCAACCCTCGTGTCATCCTCGTGTCATCCCTCATGTCATCCCTCGTGTCATCCCTCGTGTCATCCCTCATGTCCCTCGTGTCATCCCTCAGTCAACCCATGTCATCCCTCATGTCATCCCTCATGTCAACCCTCAATCATCCCTCGTGTCATCCCTCATGTCGTGTCAACCCTCGTATCATCCCTCGTGTCATCCCTCGTGTCATCCCTCATGTCATCCCTCGTGTCATCCCTCGTGTCATCCCTCATGTCAACCCTCGTGTCATCCCTCGTCAACCCTCATGTCATCCCTCAACCCTCATGTCATCCCTCATGTCATCCCTCATGTCAACCCTTATATCATCCCTCATATCATCCCTCATGTCAACCCTCATATCAACCCTCGTGTCAACCCTCATGTCAACCCTCATATCATCCCTCGTGTCATCCCTCATGTCAACCTCATGTCAACCCTCGTCAACCCTCATGTCATCCCTCGTGTCATCCCTCAGTCATCCCTCGTCATCCTCATATCATCCTCATGTCAACCCTCGTGTCATCCCTCATGTCAACCCTCGTGTCAACCCTCGTGTCATCCCTCATATCATCACTCATGTCATCCTCATATCATCACTCATGTCAACCTTGTGTCAACCTTCGTGTCATCCCTCAATCATCACTCATGTCATCCCTCATATCATCACTCATGTCAACCCTCGTCATCCCTCATATCAACCCTCGTGTCAACATCCTCATGTTCCCCCCTCGTGTCATCCCAACCCTCGTGTCAATGTCATCCCTTGTGTCAACCCTCATGTCATCCCTCATGTCAACCTCATCCCTCATGTCAACCCTCGTCATCCTCATGTCACCCTTATATCATCCCTCGTGTCATCCCTCGTGTCATCCCTCATATCATCCCTCATATCAACCCTCATGTCAACCCTCATATCATCCCTCATATCAACCCTCATGTCATCCCTCATATCATCCCTCGTGTCATCCCTCATATCAACCCTCATATCAACCCTCATGTCACCCTCATATCAACCCTCATGTCAACCCTCATGTCATCCCTCATATCATCCCTCATGTCATCCCTCATATCATCCCTCGTGTCAACCCTCGTGTCATCCCTCATGTCATGTCACCTCGTGTCAACCCTCATGTCATCCCTCGTGTCATCACTCATGTCAACCCTCATATCATCACTCATGTCAACCTTCGTGTCATCCCTCATGTCATCACTCATGTCATCCCTCATATCATCACTCCTGTCATCCCTCTGTCGTGTCATCCCCTCATGTCATCCCTCATGTCATCCTCATGTCATCCCTCATATCATCACTCATGTCATCCCTCATATCATCACTCATGTCATCCCTCATATCATCACTCATGTCAGCCCTCAATCATCCTCGTGTCATCCCTCATATCATCCCTTGTGTCATCCCTCATGTCAACCCTCATGTCATCCCTCATGTCATCCCTTGTGTCAACCCTCATGGCATCCCTCATGTCATCCCTCATGTCAACCCTCATGTCAACCCTCATATCATCCCTCATATCAACCCTCATGTCAAACCTCATGTCATCCTCGTGTCATCCCTCGTGTCATTCTCATATCATCCCTCGTGTCATCCCTCATATCAACCCTCATATCAAACCTCATGTCATCCCTCATGTCACCCTCATATCAACCCTCATGTCAAACCTCATGTCATCCCTCATATCAACCCTCATGTCAACCCTCATATCATCCTCATATCAACCCTCATGTCAACCTTGTGTCATCCCTCGTGTCATCCCTCATGTCAACCCCTCGTATCATCCCTTGTGTCAACCCTCAGGTTATCCCTCATGTCATCCCTCGTGTCAACCCTTATATCAAACCCTCATGTCATCCATCGTGTCATCCCTCATATCATCCCTCGTGTCATCCCTCATATCAACCCTCATGTCAAACCTCATGTCATCCCTCGGTAATCCCTCGTGTCATCTCTCATGTCAACCCTCGTGTCATCCCTCATATCATCCCTTGTGTCAACCCTCATGTTATCCCTCATGTCATCCCTCGTGTCATCCCTCATATCAACCCTCGTGTCATCCCTCGTGTCAACCCTCGTGTCATCCCTCATATCATCCCTCGTGTCAACCCTCATGTTATCCCTCATCTCATCCCTCGTGTCAACCCTTATATCACCCTCATGTCATCCCTGATATCAACCCTCATGTCATCCCTCGTGTCAACCCTCGTGTCATCCTCATATCACCCTCGTGTCATCCCTCATGTCATCCCTCGTGTCATCCCTCATATCAACCCTCGTGTCATCCCTCATGTCAACCCTCGTGTCATCCCTCGTGTCATCCCTCATATCAACCCTTGTGTCATCCCTCGTGTCAACCCTCGTATCAACCCTCGTGTCATCCCTCATATCCAACCCTCGTGTCATCCCTTGTGTCATCCCTCATATCAACCCTCGTGTCATCCCTCATATCAACCCTTGTGTCATCCCTCATATCAACCCTTGTGTCATCCCTCGTGTCATCCCTTGTGTCATCCCTCATATCAACCCTCATGTCATCCCTCATATCAACCCTTGTGTCATCCCTCATATCAACCGTCGTGTCATCCCGCAGTACTTAACATTCTGTATTGAATAGGAGTTTGGCACAACTAGTTCGGAGCATATGATGTTGGTACCGAAATTGATCCACTTCCTGTATGATTGGGACATCCTTGTGGAGCAGTCGATATTCAAGTGGTACCAGCAATCTCCGGATCTCCATGACAACAGTGACGACGAGGATGTGATGGAGAAAGAAAACAAACATGCAGAAATCAGAAAACAGGTAATTTAAAGCACAAGTTTACCTTTTACTTAGAACTTGCTACACATCAACATATTTTAAGTCGTGATAGCGCAGTGGATGCGCGTTCGCTTCAGGTGCGAAAGGTCCGGACTTTGAGCCCAACTGGAGCCGTTACGATTGTGCCCTTAGGCAAGACATTTAAATTCCACGTTGCCTCTTCTCTCTCCCTCGTGGTGATGGATTCCATCAGGAATGAGTTCTCGAGAGTGATTTATATATAAGTTGAATTAACTTGTTTCACAATCGAGCTAAAATAAATTTGTATACTAACATATTTTAAGTGGCGGGCGATTGAAAATTGTGATTGTGATATTATAGAGGGGAACTTCGATGGCTTGAACTCATTGGGCTTGTGAATAATGGAACCAGTCATGGGTAGTTCTATCATGGATAGCCAGTCTGTGACACATAGAAAATATGGCTGTCCGATCAGCGCAGTGGTTAGCGCGCTCGCTTCTCACTAATGCAACCCTGGTTCGATCCTCGGACCGGGAAGTATGTGAGATGGCACAGTGGTCGCCAGATCGGACAAGTGGGTTTTTTTCTCCTGGTATTCCGGTTTCCTCCCACTCGAATGACCACATATACGCTAATATAAGTTGTTAAAACTTGTTTCACAATCGTTGTAAAATAAATAAAGCTTAAGTATTTAGAAAAAGAGGTATTGTTGCTTACTTACTTAAATGATATTGTGTCTTTCCGTTGTTCATTGCGAATAAAACATGGTTTGGAGTACTGACCCCCCTCACTCATATATTTACATACAGGGGGAGTCATTATTATATGGCATGGACAAATGACCCCCCCACATCACTCGTACTGTGTAAACATATGGGGATCATTATTCTATAGCATGGAACAGTGACTGAGGTACATGGGGGGGGGGTCGTTATTCTATGCATGGAAAAGTGTACCCCCCCTCACCAGATGACGTTTTCATGCAAACTAGGATTTTCAAGTTAAGCGAGTTTAAGACATAGAAGTGGACTGTATTTCCATATTCATTAATAAATTTAGCAATATTTTACACAAGATTTTGATGAGCTGCACACAAATCAGCTGACAGGCCCGTAGCCACACTGAGGTTAAAATGTCCAAAGCAAACAAAAAATAAATGAAATATTTAAATAAATAAAATGCAAAATATATGTTGATTGCTAGAGAGCTGAAAGGTCAGTACATAATTATATGTCTTAAACTCATTAAATCAGAAAACGCAGGAAATTGCTTCTATACCCCAACAATTTTAACAGGGAACATGGCCCCGGACACCCCCCCCCCTAGATTGCCTCAGTTAAAATGTGCGTCTGGCTATGGTACTGGCTGATATTTGCATTATTTACTAATTGTAAATTACTTCCCTACTGTTTTATAACTGTTTAAATGGTGGTTTAATGAAGAATGAAGTTAAGGATAAATTTGTGTTTGAATTATAACTGTGTGCATGCATGCGTAACTATGCTGATGTTAGAGCTTTTGAGCCCTGCTCACGGCCATTGTAACCTAATAAAATATAGATCATATTAACCTTTAACCTGCCGAAGAAATTGGACCGAACTGGATCTATGTTGTTTGCTATTCAGACAAGTGTTTTAGCTCCACTATACTATTCTGTGCCGTCTGATCTGGCTCTATGCTGTTTGCTATTCAGACAAGTGTTTTAGCTCCACTATACTATTCTGTGCCGTCTGATCTTGCTCTATGTTGTTTGCTATTCAGACAAGTGTTTTAGCTCCACTATACTATTCTGTGCCGTCTGATCTTGCTCTATGCTGTTTGCTATTCAGACAAGTGTTTTAGCTCCACTATACTATTCTGTGCCATCTGATCTTGCTCTATGTTGTTTGCTATTCAGACACGTGTTTTAGCTCCACTATACTATTCTGTGCCGTCTGATCTTGCTCTATGCTGTTTGCAAAACAACGTGCCGTCTGATCATGCTCTATGCTGTTTGCAAAACAACGTTCCATCTGATCTGGCTCTATGCTGTTTGCAAAACAACGTGCCGTCTGATCATGCTGTTTGCAAAACAACGTTCCGTCTGATCTGGCTCTATGCTGTGCAAAACAACGTGCCGTCTGTCTGATCATGCTCTATGCTGTTTGCAAAACAACGTTCCATCTGATCTGGCTCTATGCTGTTTGCAAAACAACGTGCCGTCTGATCATGCTCTATGCTGTTTACAAAAGCGACTTTAGTCGTGATTGGCAGATTACGGGTTAACATGTCAATTTATAACATATTCGGCTGTATGGAATGGGCTAATATCCTCTAAAACTGTGTTCCAGGTGGCGCCACTGATCCAGTGGTTAGAGGAAGCAGACGAGGAATCGTCGGAAGAAGATTGACTCTCACTGCTCTGTAGTCTCCACACAACCATCTTCATCATCATCATCATCGTCCTGCTTATACAGCTGCACGCACTAGATCACATTACATTCTGGGTGCATACAAACTGTGCTGAAAATAAGTGTGGTAGGATAATATAATGATGATCTGCAACGGGTGGTTGCGAGTTCGAACTCTGCTAGAACTACAGTGGCCGTGTCCGTAACCCATTTAATTCTGGATATATATTTAAAGGCTTTTGCAAACAACATAGATCCTGATCAGCACGCAGCGTGAAGCTGCGTGCTGATCAGGATCTATGTTGTTTGCTACATAGCCAAGTGTCTTAGCAAGATCATCTGAATAGCAAATAGCATAGAGCCTGATCAGACAGCACATTCCGTGGTGGTTGATCTGGCTCTATGTTCTTTGCTTTCATACTGTTTGAATGGTATCCCGAATGAAATGGGTTAAATAGGACACTTAAATCTACATTGCCTCCTCTCACTTCCTCTGTGCGGTGAATCCCACAAGAAACGAGATCTCGGCAGTGATTAATTTATGGTTGTAAGAACTTGTAATGAAATCGAGCTAGACGAAATTTGTATACGCTAATGATAGTAGCGACTTTGTTGCAAGTGAGGAACACGACGTGCCAACTTTCAGCATGGTCCACATGTCCGCCTCCGTGGTCGAGTGGTTATGGTCGCTGACTTGTATACCACTGTAACCTATCATCACTGATGGTCACGGGTTCAAGCCCCGCTCAGGCCGTGTCTCATTTATATGAAAAAGTTGGCAGTTTCTTACGGAGGTTGGTGCACCCAAGTACTGGTTAACCGCTGGAGCCTGCCCAGGAAAGGTGTTGTTAAGTAAACTGCCCGCCGGCGATATAGCCCAAAATGGTGCTGATGCATGCGTAAAACCTGAAATATAAATATAACATAATCAGCATGGTCCACAGTTGTAGGAATTTACTGTAATATAACGCTGTGCTGTTTACTATGACCAGTTGACTTGCAATAAAATGTGCATGCAAATGACTTTTTGTTTGGTTTAAAAGTCACACCGACAGCTTTGGTAATATGGCACTCTCCGATTGTTATTTATGGAGGAAGCCCCATGCTGCCGCCCCACTCCGAGCAGTATTACAGACACAGGCAGGACACTTGTAGAACCACAACCCTTCCACAGGCCAGCTGAATAACTTCCTCACAGAATTTGTGACACCCTAGTGGGATTTGAAGCTACAGTTGTGAGCGGCAAGTGATTTGAAATCAACATGTATCCTGCAGAAAATGTGTCTTGTATTCAGGAAATAGGAGTTCTGCTTTACAGTGAACAAAAAAGGAAACATATTGGAGACAAAGATGATTTTCTGGTTTGGACCTGTATTGGTTTGGACCTGTATTGGTTTGGACCTGTATTGGTTTGGACCTGTGTTGGTTTGGACCTGTATTAGTTTGGACCTGTGTTGGTTTGGACCTGTATTAGTTTGGACCTGTGTTGGTTTGTTGGACATGTATTAGTTTGGACCAGTGGACATGTATTGGTTTGGACCTGTATTAGTTTGGACCTGTGTTGGTTTGTTGGACATGTATTAGTTTGGACCTGTATTGGTTTGGACCAGTGGACATATATTGGTTTGGACCTGTATTAGTTTGGACCTGTATTAGTTTGGACCAGTGAACATATATTGGTTTGGACCAGTGGACATGTATTGGTTTGGACCAGTGGACATATATTGGTTTGGACCAGTGGACCTGTATTAGTTTGGACCAGTGGACATGTATTGGTTTGGACCAGTGGACATATATTGGTTTGGACCAGTGGACATGTATTGGTTTGGACCAGTGGACATATATTGGTTTGGACCAGTGGACCTGTATTAGTTTGGACCAGTGGACATGTATTGGTTTGGACCAGTGGACATATATTGGTTTGGACCAGTGGACATGTATTGGTTTGGACCAGTGGACATATATTGGTTTGGACCAGTGGACATGTATTGGTTTGGACCAGTGGACATATATTGGTTTGGACCAGTGGACATGTATTGGTTTGAACCAGTGGACATATATTGGTTTGGACCAGTGGACCTGTATTAGTTTGGACCAGTGGACATGTTTGGACCAGTGGACATATATTGGTTTGGACCAGTGGACATGTATTGGTTTGGACCAGTGGACATGTATTGGTTTGGACCAGTGGACATGTATTGGTTTGGACCAGTGGACATGTATTGGTTTGGACCAGTGGACTGTATTGTTTGGCCAGTGGACATGTTTGGACCAGTGGACATATATTGGTTTGGACCAGTGGACATGTATTGGTTTGGACCAGTGGACATGTATTGGTTTGGACCAGTGGACATGTATTGGTTTGGACCAGTGGACATGTATTGGTTTGGACCAATTTACATGTATTGGTTTGGACCAGTGGACATGTATTAGTTTGGAGAGGGTTTACTGTATAATGACCGGATTAATCTGACATCCTGTTTGTCTATGTCTGCCTACAATTTTTGCGTTCTAATTTATAATGGTCTAGGTCATTCACCCATAGAGGCTTGACCACACAACTTGGGGTCAAAGGGATCAATTTATCTCTCACGGGTAGGGTTTTCGGTAAAACTCGATTTTATTGTCAAAAGTAGACTGCTGGCCAATGAGATTCATGAGCGTACAGAAGTCTTAGCATCCTAGACAACCGTGAAATGATCGACTTGCCGATCCTGCCTTTAGTCCGTAGATAGTCTTCTATCTGGTCAGCTTCCCGGTATTATGGGTCAACGTTTGCATGTCGCTCGAAGAAACCATCTACTCGTGGATGTTGCCTCTTGTGTCGTCGAGGCTGCCACTATCAATGCAGTGTAACGTCGCTCGTGTATTTGCCCTGATAACCCTTCTGAGTTGAGGTGAATCGTAGCGACAACATTCTTGTCCACCAATGCTGTGTTGCACAGCTATGCCTCCGGTGTTTGTCTACGAAGAAAATGAGGTCATAAAAATAGACCCGAAGGCATACATGTGGCGATGGATTCCATCAGGAATGAGGTCTCGAGAGTGATTTATATAATTTGAAATAACTTGTTTCGCAATCGAGCTAAAATAAATTTGTATTAACATGTAATGGCAAGTTTAATGCCATTTTCCACATTCTAAGTACACTGGTCATGTTCTGTTCAGTTTGTTATATGTTATATTTCGGGTTTTACACCTGCATCAGCACCATTTCGGGCTATATCGCCGGTGGGCAGTTTACTTAACAACACCTTTCCTGGGCAGGCTCCAGCGGTTAACCAGTACTTGGGTGCACCAACCTCCTTAAGAAAATACCAACTTTTTAATATAAATGTGTTTGTTTTTGCTGTAAAGTACTACTAGCAGCTTAGATCATATCGCGACTCAAACTGTTATTTGTGGAGGAATACCCTGGATGTACCTTCGAGCAGTATGTCTGGCACCCGGTTAGAACCACCGATCTTCCACCAGCCAGCCAGCTTCCTGACCTGAAAGAATTCAACACCCCAATGGGATACTCCCTATAATTCGACACCCCAATGGGATACTCCCTATAATTCGACACCCCAATGGGATACTCCCTATAATTCGACACCCCAATGGGATACTCCCTATAATTCGAACCTTCAGCAATGAGGGCAAGTGATACGAAGTCAATGACCGTGACCATGGAGACCCTTCTGTTAATTATAATGAAGTAAGCCACGGATTTGACCTTGATGCTTCTACGTAAGAATCCTAACGTTTGGTTTGCTATCTTTGTTGACCTATTGATGTGATCGTCCCAAGACAGGTTATTTGAGATATTCACGCCAAGGTATTTAGCTGAGATAACTGACTCGAGTAGGACACCATGAAGATTATATTGACTGTTAATAGGTTTCCTAGGTGTAGTAAGGTAAAATCTTTATCTCAACCAGCCGATCAGAATATAGTATCAACCACGCATAACGCACCTTCATCACTTGCTCCACCCAGGGTTAGGGTCAAAACGCGTGGTTGATGTCATTATTCAGTTGGGTGGTTGAGAAAAAAAGCTTACTGTGTAGTAACTCGACATTTGAACGGATTTAATTACATTTTCTAACCTCTTCAGATTGTTTTGGAGGGAGACCGATTCATTTGCAGATATCAATAGTTAGATCGACTGCAATAATATCTGCAACACAACTGATGCTTGTCGTTAAATTTATTTAGTCGCCACCGCATAAATGCATTTGGGCGACTAAATGTATGTGGGAGGTTGTTTATACATGTATAAGCTAAGAAAACCAGTGGCCCAAGTACAGATCCCTATTGTAACTCCGGAAGACATAGGAATGACTTCTGAACTGATGCCATTAAGCACAACTGACTGGAGCCTGTTATCTAGAAAACTCTTAACCCACCTAAATATTTGACCTCTTGACTCCATAGTTAATGTTTTCATTGTGTGGAGGATAGTGAAAAATACAGATGACACACCAGTTCAAGAAGCATCGATCTGTTGCATGTCCGCCCGGTGTACACGAGAGCTCTGTTACAGATAGATTACTCAGACAATAAATAAAGTTGGAATTGAGATACAGATTCACATTTTATTTAGAATCGGTATGCATAATTATATAACTTATAAGCATTCTAATTTTATAGTCCAATTAAATATATTATTATGGTCAGACCGGGGATCGAACAGTCGATCGCTATATGCATGTTCCATTAATATCAAACCCATTCCAGGCAACTAGAAATATGTCCCTTGGCAGGCTTTGCCTATCTAAGCAGCTAACCAGTACTAAACAATGTGTGTGAGGTGCCTTGCTCAATGAGCCGCCTGACCAAGTATCGAACACGGGATCCTTTGATTCTAAATCCGACTCTGGACCACGGACACCACAAATTCGATATCCGTCTTCGAACGAATTAAACACAGGATCACTGACCCGTCTATCTCTTAAAATTAAGGAAAACCCTCACACCTAAGCATCTGAGACGACAGCGAGAAACATAACGGCAGCAGATTTGCCCTGACCATTGTGAAAATAAAAAATAACGGAAACATATTTCTTGGTAAGGTTTAATAAAAATATATATAGTAGAACGAGTATTAAAAGAATTGTAGATCTTTTGAATTATGGGTGTTTTAGGTTACAACGAGCCTACTTCGTGAAGAAAACAATTCTATAAATATCAAATGTTATGTAATGTTGAGTAGTTGTCGGTTAGTACTTATCTTCGGACTAGTTGTCCTGATAGTCAAACCCCAGCATGGGACCTAGCAGTTTGCGCTTCAGATAAAATAACAGAATATATACAGAATGTTCAAATCGGAGAAAACACCTTTCTATGGGGAGAGACATGATCAAACTCGCAAGTGTGGACAGACTAGTGAGACTAGTCCAAATATTTAGACTTGAAAAATGTAACATTTTACTATCCAGGCATTTTTCTCGAAATAACAGAAGAACATTTGTTATGTAGAGGTCTTATTTATAGGACTAGTGAGACCCTAGCTGGAAGGAATATGGGACAGGTGTGACCCTGGACAGGTGTGACCCCGGTTTGGGACAGGTGTGACCCCGTTTAGGGACCAGGTATAGGTATGACCAGGTTATATGATAGGTATGACCACATTATTTTAGATTAAGGTGTAGGGGATTAACTCATTCATGCCTACAGGCACACATGCCGAGCCTCTATAACTGGCTAATTTCTTGGTTAATACACTGGCATATCACTACAAATCTCACCAAATATACAATTAAATTCAAAGTAAATATACATGTTAAAGTACACCTTAGTCTAAAATAATGTGGTCCTACCTATCATATAACCTGGTCATACCTATCCCAAACAGTGTCACACTATCCCAAACCGGGGTCACACCTGTCCAGGGTCACACCTGTCCCATTACCGCTGGAATATCGCTCCGCGATTTTGTCGCCCTATACCCAAACACTGATCGACCAAATTGAAGGTGTGCAGCCCATTGGATAAAGGCTGACTTCTATCATACCTCAAGTGTTGCAGACATGCTCCATTCCCTAAATCTACGCAGGTTAGATCAATGGCGTATTGACAGTAGGTTATCCCTTATGCTTATGTATTCAGCTCCAAATCCCCACTAAGACTTACCTCCATTTGTAAAATGAAAATTCAGGACACAAATGGAAACCTGAATGGTCAATTCACGCCAAACATGAATGAGATCACAGTACGTTCAAATGGCATAGAGAAACTTCTCAATAACCTGAACCCCCATAAGGCTAGTGGTCCTGACCAAATTAAGCCAATCGTACTTAAAACCCTGTCTAAAGAACTCTCACCTATCCTTGAAGTCTTATTCCAAAAAATCCCTCAACGAAGGATCACTGCCGGCCCAGTGGAAGTCAGCAAATGTTGCTCCCATTTACAAAAAAGAGGACAAGTCAAACTCTGCCAACTATAGGCCTATCTCACTGACATGTGTTCTATGCAAGATACTAGAACATATAGTTTCCTCCTCGATAGTAAAACACTTCACTAACCACAGTATTCTGTACCATCTGCAGCATGGTTTTAGAGAAAAAAGGTCATGCGTGACCCAATTAGTAATGCTAGTCAATGACTTGGTTACCTCTGTCTACAATAAGCATCAGGTAGATCTCATCCTATTAGACTTCAGTAAGGCTTTCGATAAGGTCAATCACAAGAAAGTACTACTAAACATGCATGACTATGGAGTCAGAGGTCCAATATTAAGGTGGATTAAGAGTTTTCTAGATAATAGACTCCAGTATTGTCCTTAATGGTATTAGTTCAGAGGCCATTCCGTTGTCCCACAGGGATCCGTACTTGAACCCATGCTTTTCCTAGCCTACATAAACGACCTCCCACAAAACATCAGTTCCAAAGTCTGTATCTTTGCAGATGATACTGCAGTCTATCTATCACTGACATCTGCAAATGAATCGGTCACACTCCTAAACGATCTTAAGAGATTAGAAGAATGGGAGTTGGAGTGGGACATGGAATTTAACCCATCAAAATGTCAAGTTATCCACGTCACCAGAAGGAAGCATCCTATTCCCAGTCAATATAAACTCCATTGAGTTTGTCACCTCAGCCAAATACCGTGGCGTGGATATCTCAAATAACCTGTCGTGGGACACTCACATAAAAAGGTCAACTAAGAAAGCAAACCAAATATTAGGATTTCTACGTAGAAACCTCCAGGTCAAATCTGAACCCCTTAAGTCCATGGCTTACCAGACACTAGTGAGACCCCAGCTTGAATATGGCTCCGAGATCTGGTCGCCCCATACCCAAACTCTGATAGACCAAATTGAAGGTGTCCAGCGAAGAGCAACCCGTTGGATAACGGCTGACTTCTATCGTACCTCTAGTGTTACAGACATGCTACATTCCCTAAATCTACGCAGACTAGATCAACGGCGTATTGACAGTATGTTATCCCTTATGTATAAAATTCATAATAATCTTGTTGCTATTCCCATTGAAAATTACCTAGTTCCCCTCTCCCGTCATGCTCGCAATTGCCATTCCTTAAGCTATAGGTTAATTACAGCAACTACAGACTACTACAAGTTTTCCTTTTTTCCAAGAACAATCTACCATTGGAACCACCTCCCTCCTGACATTGTCCATCTCCCTACCATAGAGCAATTCAATATGGCAGTTTGCCATATTGATCATGACAGTCCATAGTTGTTCGTTGTCCATAGCTGCTTTTAAGCTTTTACCACAACTTATTTTCATTACTTTCTTAAATTATGAGCACTTTTAACTACTCATACTTACTTCTTTGCGGTTTTTGACGCGCAACATGTCTACATCCCCGCGTGGTGTTCGACATTAAAGGAAGATAGATAGATAGACAGACAGACAGTCAGACAGACAGACAGACAGACAGACATCCAATTATCACCAATTAATCCATTGATAATCGATTTCTTACGGTATCGGCATAATTTATGCCCCCAACTGTTGTGTACAGTATATACTAATTATTGATCAATTAAACAGATCACACGTATCGGCTAATATACAGTTGACCGTTAACCTATCTTACGATGATTGACAGCTAATTAAGCATGATCAAAGAGTCGTGGTTCTAGTTTGGGCAGCAGGGCGGAACAAATTGGGCATAAAGGGCAAAAGGGCGGGGCTAAAAAGGGGCCCTGCCATTCCGCTCTAGAGAAAACCCTATGAGCAATTCAATACGACAGTTTGCTGTATTGATCATGCCGGCCCCTAGTTGTTCCAGATGCCCAGCTGCTTTTAAACTCTTAACCCAACTTATATTTTATTACTTTCTTATATTTATGCTTTTAACTACTTTTAATATCTTTGAGGTTTGACCCGCAACGTCATGTCTACATCTCCGCGAGGGGTTTGACATTAGAGCAAGATAGATATAAACTCTCTGACCAACTTGTGGCACAAGGCTAAATTCTATATATCTTCCTTCCTCTAATGTCAAACCCCTCGCGGGGATGTAAACAGTAATTAATCTGGAATTTGGGCATCTTCTACACCTTGCAATATCCTCTAAAATACATATATGTAGGCGTCAATAAATAAACAATTTGCAAAAAAATGTCAAATATTCAAGCAACTATTACAGAAAGAATAATCAACGGTTTATTTATTTGCAATTTAACTTTTTGCCAAATTATTTAAAATTGATTTTAAATCTGAGAAAATAAGTGTTATAGTTACAATGTTTCTTATTTCAGAACAATGTTACTCAATATGTAAGGTGCAGCATGGAGGACGAAGATGTGGATGTGGTGTTGGAGAAGAAGAAACCGTGCCATTCCAAGTCAGTGCCAGTTTCATTATCACATTTGCAAACTATGTCGATGAAGACAAGAGTGAAACCCAATAAGATCACAAAGAAGCTGAATCTATCACTGTTAATGAATACAAAAGTGAAACCCAAATAAGATAACACACAGAACCTAGCACTGTTAATTAAGACAAGACTGAAACCCAACAAGATCACACAGAACCTAGCACTGTTAATGAAGACAAGCACTGTTAATGAAGACAAGACTGAAACCCAATAAGATCACACAGAACCTAGTACTGTTAATGAAGATAAGACTGAAACCCAATAGGATCACATAGAACCTAGAACTGTTAATGGAGACAATAGTAAAACCCAACAAGATCACACAGAACCTAGCACTGTTAATGAAGACAAGGGTGAACCCCAAATAAGATCACACATAACCTAGCACTGTTAATGAAGACAAGAGTGAAACCCAATAAGATCACACAGAACCTAGCACTGTTAATGAAGACAAGACTGAAACCCAATAAGATCACACAGAACCTAGCACTGTTAATGAAGACAAGCACTGTTAATGAAGACAAGACTGAAACCCAATAAGATCACACAGAACCTAGCACTGTTAATGAAGACAAGACTGAAACCCAATAGGATCACACAGAACATAGCACTGTTAATGAAGACAAGACTGAAACCCAATAGGATCACACAGAACATAGCACTGTTAATGAAGAAAAGACTGAAACCCAATAAGATCACACAGAACATAGCACTGTTAATGAAGACAAGACTGAAACCCAATATGATCACACAGAACATAGCACTGTTAATGAAGACAAGACTGAAACCCAACAAGATCACACAGAACCTAGCACTGTTAATGAAGACAAGACTGAAACCCAATAGGATCACACAGAACCTAGCACTGTTAATGAAGACAAGAGTGAAACCAAATAAGATCACACATAACCTAGCACTGTTAATGAAGACAAGACTGAAACCCAACAAGATCACACAGAACCTAGCACTGTTAATGAAGACAAGACTGAAACCCAATAAGATCACACAGAACATAGCACTGTTAATGAAGACAAGACTGAAACCCAACAAGATCACACAGAACCTAGCACTGTTAATGAAGACAAGACTGAAACCCAATAAGATCACACAGAACATAGTACTGTTAATGAAGACAAGACTGAAACCCAACAAGATCACACAGAACCTAGCACTGTTAATGAAGACGAGACTGAACCCCAACAAGATCACACATAATATAGCACTGTTAATGGTGCAAGAGAGACAACCAATAACAAACACAGTGCTTTCATTAACAGGAATTAAACTTAAATTACTCCCTGAAAATGCTGAATATGACACTAAAATATTCCTGAAATTTGTACACTGGTAATATACATCATTTTCTAAGTACACTGGACTAACATCATGTTCTAAGTTCACTGGTCATACATCACGTTCCACATACACTGGTCATACATCACGTTCTAAGTACACTGGTCATACATCACGTTCTAAGTACACTGGTCATACATCACGTTCTAAGTACACTGGTCATACATCATGTTCTAAGTACACTGGACATACATCACGTTCTAAGTACACTGGTCATACATCACGTTCTAAGTACACTGGTCATACATCACGTTCTAAGTACACTGGTCATACATCATGTTCTAAGTACACTGGTCATACATCATGTTCTAAGTACACTGGTCATACATCATGTTCTAAGTACACTGGTCATACATCATGTTCTAAGTACACTGGTCATACATCATGTTCTAAGTACACTGGTCATACATCACATTCTAAGTACACTGGTCATACATCACGTTCTAAGTACACTGGTCATACATCACATTCTAAGTACACTGGTTGTACATCACGTTCTAAGTACACTGGTCATACATCACATTCTAAGTACACTGGTCACACATCAGGTTCTAAATACACTGGTCATACATCATGTTCTAAGTACACTGGTCATACATCACGTTCTAAGTTCACTGGTCATACATCATGTTCTAAGTTCACTGGTCATACATCACGTTCTAAGTTCACTGGTCATACATCACGTTCTAAGTACACTGGTCATACATAACGTTCTAAGTACACTGGTCATACATCAGGTTCTAAGTACACTGGTCATACATAATGTTCTAAGTACACTGGTCATACATCACGTTCTAAGTACACTGGTCATACATCAGGTTCTAAATACACTGGTCATACATCACATTCTAAGTACACTGGTCATACATCATGTTCTAAGTACACTGGTCATACATCACGTTCTAAGTACACTGGTCATACATCATGTTCTAAGTACACTGGTCATACATCACGTTCTAAGTACACTGGTCATACATCACGTTCTAAGTACACTGGTCATACATCACATTCTAAGTACACTGGTTGTACATCATGTTCTAAATACACTGATCATACGCCCGGGACAAGTGTAAAGTGCGGTCGGGCAAGTCAGATTGTCCAAAAATTAAGTCGCGGATAAGCACCTTTCAACAAACAAACAAAAACATTTTGCAACACAAGGTTTTCATCAATGAACTTGTTATAATAACAAGAAACATTGAATGTTTATTAATCTTAGTTCAATTAAATCTTCATTGCCAATCGACATATGCATTGTAAATATGGCTATGACCATTTATAAATGATTTACCAATGTCATTCGACATTTAGCACAATTAGTAATTTACTGGGACAAGTCAAAGCGACATTGGGAAACATCACGTTTGCCAGTGTCACTTATCCCGGACAAGTCAGTTTGAAAATAATTTGTCGAGCCCTGACATCACGTTCTAAGTACACAGATAATACATCAGATTCTATGCGTTTTTTCTATATGAGTAATCCGGTATTTTCCCACACGAGTGACCACCTAGATGATCGAGTGACCACCTAGATGATCGAGTGACCACCTAGATGATCGAGTGACCACCTAGATGATCGAGTGATCACCTAGATGATCGAGTGACCACCTAGATGATCGAGTGACCACCTAGATGATCGAGTGACCACCCAGATGATCGAGTGACCACCCAGATGATCGAGTGACCACCCAGATGATCGAGTGACCACCCAGATGATCGAGTGACCACCCAGATGATCGAGTGACCACCCAGATGATCGAGTGACCACCCAGATGATCGAGTGACCACCCAGATGATCGAGTGACCACCCAGATGATCGAGTGACCACCCAGATGATCGAGTGACCACCCAGATGATCGAGTGACCACCCAGATGATCGAGTGACCACCCAGATGATCGAGTGACCACCCAGATGATCGAGTGACCACCCAGATGATCGAGTGATCAAAAAAAAATGTTGTCCAGTAAATAGACACACTGGCCTTTGTAAAGCACTCCTTCTATTCAAATGTATTAAATGTTCATATTGTGTATTTTAACCCTATTTTCTTTTCTCACTTCTCCTAAAATTTCTGATCTAGGATAAGCCCTGTGCATGTATATGGTAGAGCCGGGGAAATGTTGATTTCATATGTACATCATTATGTGTCTTCCATTTATTTCCATAAGCGCCATGACTAGAAAGATTAATTATGAGAACTTGCCTCGCAATCATTCTTAGATAAATAAAGTTTAAATATTCTCATTAAAGGACATCGAGACGTGTTTGTGAGAAGCTACGGCGGGACCGTTTGAACAGTTTGATCGTGCAGCTGGGCGAGGAGATCCCTATGATCAAAAATGCTCACCGACGACTTGACAAGTTGGCAATCCTTAGACTTACAGTCAGCTATATGAAGCTACATCTTGGTGGGTGATCTATCGTAAAACATTGGGCTATATGAAGCTACATCTTGGTGGGTGATCTATCGTAAAACAGTCTGCTATATGAAGCTACATCTTGGTGGGTGATCTATCGTAAAACAGTGAGCTCTATGAAGCTACATCTTGGTGGGTGATCTATCCTAAAACATTGAGCTCTATGAAGCTACATCTTGGTGGGTGATCTATCCTAAAACATTGGGCTATATGAAGCTACATCTTGGTGGGTGATCTATCCTAAAACAGTCCGCTCTATGAAGCTACATCTTGGTGGGTGATCTATCCTAAAACAGTCCGCTCTATGAAGCTACATCTTGGTGGGTGATCTATCGTAAAACAGTGAGCTCTATGAAGCTACATCTTGGTGGGTGATCTATCCTAAAACATTGAGCTCTATGAAGCTACATCTTGGTGGGTGATCTATCCTAAAACATTGGGCTATATGAAGCTACATCTTGGTGGGTAATCTATCGTAAAACAGTGAGCTCTATGAAGCTACATCTTGGTGGGTGATCTATCGTAAAACATTGGGCTATATGAAGCTACATCTTGGTGGGTGATCTATCCTAAAACAGTCTGCTATATGAAGCTACATCTTGGTGGGTGATCTATCGTAAAACATTGGGCTATATGAAGCTACATCTTGGTGGGTGATCTATCCTAAAACAGTGAGCTCTATGAAGCTACATCTTGGTGGGTGATCTATCCTAAAACAGTCTGCTCTATGAAGCTACATCTTGGTGGGTGATCTATCCTAAAACAGTGAGCTCTATGAAGCTACATCTTGGTGGGTGATCTATCCTAAAACAGTGAGCTCTATGAAGCTACATCTTGGTGGGTGATCTATCCTAAAACAGTGAGCTCTATGAAGCTACATCTTGGTGGGTGATCTATCCTAAAACAGTGAGCTCTATGAAGCTACATCTTGGTGGGTGATCTATCCTAAAACAGTGAGCTCTATGAAGCTACATCTTGGTGGGTGATCTATCCTAAAACAGTGAGCTCTATGAAGCTACATCTTGGTGGGTGATCTATCCTAAAACAGTGAGCTCTATGAAGCTACATCTTGGTGGGTGATCTATCCTAAAACAGTGAGCTCTATGAAGCTACATCTTGGTGGGTGATCTATCGTAAAACAGTGAACTCTATGAAGCTACATCTTGGTGGGTGATCTATCATAAAACATTGGGCTATATGAAGCTACATCTTGGTGGGTGATCTATCCTAAAACAGTTGGCTATATGAAGCTACATCTTGGTGAGTGATCTCTCCTAAAACAAGATAAGATAAATAAATTTGTATTATAGTGACATGTGTGTTCATATATACAATATTACAATAAATATATAATATTACTATAGCACCCGGCCCAGTGTACCTATAAGTCACCTTAAACTTTAAATTATAATTATTAACAACCGTTAACGGTATACAATATACCATTAGCTATGACAAATGATTTCAATTCACAAGTTATTAAGTATGTACAAATATACATATATGGACATATAAGACATTTATACTACACAATCATTTATGAATACATAATACTTCTTCTTAGCATGTAAGATTTCATTCTACATTTTGCTGATTTTCTGAAAACAAGTACATAACCTTGATTGGAGTTTTGTTGCCTTGTGTTTTACAGCACATTAACACAGTTCATTCTTGGTGGAGTTATTGCTGCCTTGTGTTTTACAGCACATTAACACAGTTCACTCTTGGTGAAGTTATTGTTGCCTTGTGTTTTACAGCACATTAACACAGTTCACTCTTGGTGGAGTTATTGTTGCCTTGTGTTTTACAGCACATTAACACAGTTCATTCTTGGTGTAGTTATTGTTGCCTTGTGTTTTACAGCACATTAACACAGTTCACTCTTGGTGGAGTTATTGTTGCCTTGTGTTTTACAGCACATTAACACAGTTCACTCTTGGTGAAGTTATTGTTGCCTTGTGTTTTACAGCACATTAACACAGTTCACTCAGGTTATATTGCACCAAAGAGGACTGAATATCTTGATTTCTAATCTAATTTGCAACAATATAATAACATGGGATATGGAACCAAATCATGAAACCAATCATTGAGATGCGGAAATTCCAAGTGTTGTGATAATGAGCATTGGACAATTAACCCTTTCCTTCATAGAGATTTAGGTTAATAACTTAATAGACTATATATTATATATCCATACAAACGACAGCCATTTAACCCTTTCCTTCATAGAGATTTAGGTTAATATACTATTATATATCCATACAAACGACAGCCATTTAACCCATTCCTTCATAGAGATTTATGTTAATATACTATTATATTGCCATACAAATGACAGCCATTTCGATATCATGCAGTAGATAAGTAGTCGCCATATCTATCCCACCTCCATAGATATTACTGGGACTACATAAGATTCTGGCCTTTTTTTAATGAACATTAGTTTGACTACTACATTGTCAATGTATGTCGTATTGGTAATGGCATCAAGGGGTGCTTCTATGAGGGAAAGGGTTAGACGAAAATATTAGAAATGCTAATTTAAATAAAACTTTCTTGGAGTTCTTCCCAACATTGTATAGAACTTAGATAATTAATTTCTGGTCATTCTATTTATGGACAAAACATGAGCCATATTTTATTTAACAACAATGATGTTTTTGCATCCCATGTCTTCTAGTGAGAATATTTTATAATTGAGAAGGTGTAAGCACAACTGCATCTGAATGAAAGAAAAAGTTTGCAGTGGTGTGAAATTTTCGGGACTCTTAAATTGTCAATTTTCAACACCTGTAGCAACTATAATATGCGAGACGAAACAAAATGGAAACTTTGTAGCTATAAAGCAATAACAAATTCACGGGTATCGGCCACATTTGTATCTTACATATTGAACCGACAACACAATCGTATATTCTTACTCATTACGTTCACATTAATTGCTTTTTATTTGAAATCTTCGCCAGGATATCATTGTCAGGACCAGGTAAGAAACTAAAATTGTGTTACGTTCTGTTTCATTCATATATGAATCGTTTGATGTAGATTAGTTTGCAAGCCTCTTATTTCATTCTCAGATTTTGGCCTAGTCACTCACATTGCCTAGTATTGGTTACGTTTGACAAGGGAAACCAGTCTGGTGGTGCAACATTAACCGTTACCTTCACCCGAAGGGCCGATGTAACGATTAACTCTTTCAACACCAAGTAACTGACATGGACTGGTCCATGATATTCTTAGACCAATAAATGAATAAGAAAATTACATTTGGACCAGTTCATTTATTAAGATGGGTAATTTTGTCTAAAATTAGTAATACTACTTGCAAAAAGTGCAGATCCTGATGAGACGGCTCGTCACGAGCCGGCTCATCTGGATCTACACTTTTTGTAAGCCTATATAGAGGTCTGTGGTGTTGAAAGGGTTAAGCCCTACTTTCTAGGAAAAATAAGAAAAATTTCGATTAAAATTTAAATTGCCACTGGAAGATATTGATAGCACATCGGTACATAACTCCTCGCGATAGCACATCGGTACATAACTCCTCGCGATAGCACATCGGTACATAACTCCTCGCGATAGCACATCGGTACATAACTCCTCGCGATAGCACATCGGTACATAACTCCTCGCGATAGCACATCGGTCCATAACTCCTCGCGATAGCACATCGGTCCATAACTCCTCACGGAAACAGTGACAAAGATACAACCACTAAAATAAAATGTTGTACAATTGTATATACATGTAGATGGATCATTATTTATTGTTTAACAAATTTCATTTATGCCATTGACCTGTAACCTGCCAAATAAATTGTACTGAGTGTGCAAATAACATAGATCCGTGGCACAGCGCCGCATCTGATCTGTATCTATGTTGTTTGCTATTAAGACAAGTGTTTTAGCTCCGCTCTCAAGCTCCGAATAGCAAACAGCATAGAGCTTGATCAGACGCCTGGTTCTGTGCCGTCTGATCTGGCTTTATACTGTTTGCAAAAGCAACGTAATTATGATTGGCATGTTAAGGATTAATATATTTTTTAAGCAATATACTGGTATGATAGCTACAGTTGGTAAATGATATTTAACACATGTTAGGGTTCATTCTACAGGGCAACATGGGCAAACTAGTCGCACTTGGGACCCTGACTTTGCCCCCTGTGAGCACCACTTCTCCCTAAAAAGATAATTTCTTTTTATAATTTTCAGACAAAATATTGTCCAGTAAGATGCAATGGTAATTGTAAAGCACTCCATTCAAATATTGTATTTAATGTTATATTGTGTATTTTAACTCTATTATGTTGAAATTTATTAAATGATACCATTAGATGATGCAATCTCGCATGTCTTAACAATACTTATGCACTTCTTATAGCGTACGCATGGAATGCACAAGCACAGTTCATGAATTGATTAGACACATGGTTCTCGTTTGTGGTTGCCATTTCCCCATTTGGCGAAACAAATAATGATTTGGCGGAACAAAAAATTTACTTTTTTTATCCAGTTGTCAATATTATTATTATTATTATATCCAATTTCCAACCTTAAAGCAGCATTACATCGTATGAAATAAAAGATATTTGAAAAAAATCAATTTTTACGTATTGGTAGCAATGCTGCTACACATTCTAACATTATACTTTGTATGCTTATGTTCATTTGGTAAACAGTGTTTTTTTGCGATAAAAGTAGGACTTTCCGAGTCGATCGGTCACGCACTTGTTTACAACCGGAACGCATCGTCCGCACTTGTTTACATTAGGAATGCATCGTCCCACGTTGTCTTTTTTAATTAAATTACTTGATATGTTGATTCATACCTTTGTTAGCTAAGTCTTTTAGGGACATTTCTACATCCCTGTAAGGGGTTCGACATTAGAGGAAGATAGATAGATAGTCTTTCATGTTCAAAAGATATACGTTGTTTTCTACATTCTATGTTGTTTCACGCATGCGCGCTGTGCGTTGTTTATATTTCGTGTGTTGATAAACAAAGTCGCGTATACGACGGTTTAAATTTAGTGGAATTTTATCGTTTCTGATAATCTGGTATGTAAACACACACACATTAGTATTTATATTTTACCCAAAACATCCTTTATTACGATGTAATGCTGCTTTAACTGTTAAAGTGGTGTACGCAGATGAAAGGAACAGTATATATACTACTTATGATTGCTTTCCTCATGCTACATGATTAACTCACTTGTAGCTGTTCTAACTGGCTGTAATATTTGCAGTGTATAGTTTGAGGCCTCGACAGATTCATTTTATAACATAACTTTATGAGGGTTTATATAATACTATACCATAGCAATTAATTGATTACCGATAACTCTACCTGGGCCTCAATGTGTTACTAGTATTGATACTATAGGTAATATAACAGTAAAACCCATGCATTGCTGTAAGTTCAACTGCCAGGCTTGTCCGTAATCTAGATCGACCCAATGTCTTAAGTTCTGTTGTGTAGAGCGTATCGGCTGGGAGGGATTACTCAAAAAGTGGCGAACATTTTATTTTCTCCAGTGACATATGGTGTAAAGTGATTCTGTGTATATTTAAAATGGGACAATTTGAATGAAATGTCAAGGAAAAATAAGAAAGATATTACACATTTGTTATCTGCTCATTTTGCCTACAGCATACTAAAGGTTAACCCATTCAACCCCAAGTAACTGACATAGACTGGTGCATGATATTTTTAGACCAATAAATTAATAAGAAAATACATTTGGAACAGTTCATTTATCAAAATGGGTAATTTTTGTCTAAAAATAGTATCATTACTGACAAAAAGTGCAGATCCTGATAAGATGGCTCATCACGAGCTGGCTCATCTGGATCTACACTTTTTGTAAGCCTATTTAGAGGCCTGTGGTGTTGAAAGGGTTAATAAACAATATCAATCATTATACGGTAAATTGATCATATACAATAGCGTTGCAGAATCATATCCATATATTACAATTTGTACGCCATACATTTTAAAATACTCATGCTACGATATGACTTTATAGATGTAATGCACTTAAAACAAACGCACTATGCATGCGCATAATAGATGCAGAGAATTTCCACATTTTTGCAAGGTAAAATCATATACCGTAAAGGATATACCAGTTGCAGGCACACTTTATCATGCTCTTCTTCCAGAAATGGCTTAGTTGAAAGCCTTGAAACTGTAACCGTTTATTTCTAATAGATTCATAAACCATGTCAAATTGTCTTGCTCCACACTGAAAAGTGTGAGAAAACAACACCGTGATAAATGTTGCATTTAGGTTACACAGAATCCCCCCCAACATTGCATTATATTATGTAGCCGCAATATGACTTATCATATACAGTGCATACCCGTTACTGTTGAAATAGCAGTGGTTGGACTAAATATAGGCGAGGATATTTTACCAAGAACAATATTGCTTTACAATGAAAACTTAGATATAGCCACCAATGCATGCAGGGCTTATTCTAGAGGGTGACATGGGCGAAATAGTTACCCTAGAGATCCTGAATTCGCCCCCTCAATGGGAGCCCCACTTCTCCCTAAAAAATGTGTTGTTTTTTTTACAATTTTCTTACAAAATGTTGTCCAGTAAATAGATACACTGGCCTTTGTAAAGCACTCCTTCTATTCAAATGTATTAAATGTTCATATTGTGTATTTTAACCCTATTTTCTTTTCTCACTTCTCCCAAAATTTCTGATCTAGGATAAGTCCTGTGCATGTATATGATAGAGCCGGGGGAAATGTTGATTTCATATGTACATCATTATGTGTCTTTTTTTCTTTTCTTTTTTACACTTTATTTATTTTACAACGATTGCGAAGCAAGTTTTAACAACTTATATTAATCACTCTCGTTGGCTCGGATGAAAGCGTATATATGTGGTCATTCATGTGGGAGGAAACCGGAGTACCCGGAGAAAACCCACCTGTCCGATCTGGCGACCATCGTACCATCTCACATACTTCCATGTCCGAGGATCGAACCCGGGTCGCATTGGTGAGAAGGCTGTCCGATTAGCGCAGTGGTTAGCGCGCTCGCTTCTCACCAATTATGTGTCTTCCATTTATTTTAGGTGAATACTTAAGTACATTATGTATTGTATTTGGTTCCATCTTGCATGTTTATGATTTTTTTAAACAGAATTAATTTATGATGCCATTACGGATTTCCTCGTTTCTTATCACTGTAAATGAGAAAATTCTATTGTTGGTTATAGGCTTAAAGAGGAAGAAACTTTGTAGTAAAGCAAGCCTGCATGAAACTGGTCTTTTGGGCTGGCTTAGGAAGGTGAGCACATCTTATCAACTTAATGTTATAAATTTGTATTTGACCCAATGTAACCTTGCATCTGACCATCAAAGGAATGGAGATAATATACCATCTGACGATCTGTATGTGACCATTGATTGGATGGAGATAAACCTGTATGTGACCATTGATTGGATGGAGATAAACCTGTATGTGACCATTGATTGGATGGAGGTACACCTGTATGTGACCATTGATTGGATGGAGATACACCTGTATGTGACCACTGATTGGATGGAGATAAACCTGTATGTGACCACTGATTGGATGGAGATAAACCTGTATGTGACCATTGATTGGATGGAGATAAACCTGTATGTGACCACTGATGGGATGGAGATAAACCTGTATGTGACCATTGATTGGATAGAGATAAACCTGTATTTAACCATTCAAGGGATGGAGATAAACCTGTATTTGACCATTCAAGTAAGGGGGGAGATAAACATGATTTGTATTTGACTGCTGAAAATGAGATCAGCCAAATGTCACATGGAGAGAAAATTAGCCAGCCCAGTTTGGATGCGTGACCTCCGACTTACTATACAAGCATTAGGCTCTACCTACTGAGCTAGCCAAGTCACTTTCACACACTCTTCCCAATTGTGACAGGTACCTAGACTGTTATTAGTGATAGAGAACCAGGTACATGCTAGCAAGATACTGATGCATATTATGCCGTGATCACTCGTTGGGCGCCAACTTGTAAGATTATCTCAAAAGAGAGAACAGAACATGCATCTGATCTAGCAAGTGAGTGATTTAAGCTTACAACGAGATTAGTAGTGTAAAGACTTTCCAGATGAGAAAGTGAGAAGCTTGTTTACTTGTCATCCATAATTATATTCTATGGGAAACTTCTTCTTCCTCACTTCAAAATAGGGAGAAGTGAGGTATCCGAGAGACTATTCCTCTGAAATGGCCCTTCGGCTTGAACCCTGATAAATGAAATATATTCTCATTAGTAGTCAAATGTATAGTGTGTACATTATTGTCTTTATTTCAGATATCTGATGATGCTCTATTTATTGTGACACAGTCTGGTATCATCTTGTATGTGTCCCCAAATATCACAGCCATGGTCGGATTATATCAGGTAATTGTGACACAGTCTGGTATCATCTTGTATGTGTCCCTAAATATCACAGCCATGGTCGGATTCTATCAGGTAATTGTGACACAGTCTGGTATCATCTTGTATGTGTCCCCAAATATCACAGCCATGGTTGGATTATATCAAGTAATTGTGACACAGTCTGGTATCATCTTGTATGTGTCCCCAAATATCACAGCCATGGTTGGATTCTATCAAGTAATTGTGACACAGTCTGGTATCATCTTGTATGTGTCCCCAAATATCACAGCCATGGTTGGATTCTATCAAGTAATTGTGACACTGTCTGTTATCATATTGTATGTGTCCCCAAATATCACAGCCATGGTTGGATTATATCAAGTAATTGTGACACAGTCTGGTATCATCTTGTATGTGTCCCCAAATATCACAGACTCCCTTAATAGTAAATTCCAAAACCCATTTCATAAAATATGTATGAACTCGCCACTCTTGTAAGATCTCTATATATATATGTCAATATAAATCTATGCTATGCTTCTTACTTTCCAGTCAGATATGGTAGGATACAATATCGAGCAATTTGTGCATCCCGATGACCTTGACGTGTTGATGTCAAGATTTCATTGCCAGGACAACCCTGCTGTCCAGTCGAAATTTCAGTCGTCAGCCAGTAACTTATCTGCAAACAGTAGGACATTATTTCTGACTTTTCGGCCTCCACACATTTTAAGTATGCACAATGCGATTCATACTCTAATGAAAACTATTAACACGCGCTACCGGCGATTCATTTCTTAGTTCTAACATGACTCGGCATTTTTAATGTACACAACAAAGGAATTTACTGTTGTTATATCTGCAGATAAAACATGCTTAGCGTGTGATGAAGGCGAAATAGTGGTGATAGGGACACTGACACCTAAAAATAATATTTTTTTTAATTTTCATGCACAATTTTGTCCAGTAAACTACACTGGCCCACTATATACTTAAAAACTTGTTTATTTGCTTAAAAGCCTACATATAAATATATATTCAATAATGAATTAAAAGATAATAAAAACAGTACATCAATCCAGACACAAACATTAAATAACCAGTCATCAATGAAGAAATCACATTAGAATATTCAGAACAATGCTAGTAGTCTCTGAAGAAGTGAGTTTTCAATTGTTTCTTGAATATGTTAACTGATTGACTTTGTCTAAGGCTCAAAGGCAGTTCATTCCAAAGCTTGGGTTCAACAGTACTAAAACTTCTGTCACTAAACTATAAAGCACTCCTTCTATTCTAATGTTGTATTTTATGGTCATATTGTGTATTATAAACCTATTTTGTTGACATTTATTAAATAACACAATTTAAGGACGCAATCGCGCGCTTTCTCAATTCTCCCAAAATTTATGACCTAGAATGAGCCCTGTAAATGTAAACATTCCGCCATGATGGTTATGTATAAAACATTTACCAAATCCAGCTATGTATGCGGACAGTGTTCAATCCGAGACGAAGGCAATTTGTCAAAGTTTTATTTTGCGGTGGTTTAGAAATTACTCAAATTCAGTGCAGCGACTGATTGTTTTTATAATCAGGACAGGCAGGATGTGTCAAGTACCAAAAGTCTCAATAGCAAAAAAAACATCACAGTCCGATAGACCAGACAAAGACTATGGCTAAAGAAAACAACAAAGAAAATTGTGCGTTTGTTGATTCCTCGATTACGGGAGTTTCCATGGATACAATCAGATGATCCTGGTCATGTGGCATATGCACGCAGACAAAACATCCAGACGATCCTGATCAAGTTACATGTAGCATATGCACGCTGACAAAACATCCAGAAGATCCTGATCAAGTTACATGTAGCATATGCACGCTGACAAAACATCCAGATGATCCTGATCAAGTTACATGTATCATATGCACGCTGACAAAACATCCAGTTATATGTCGGCAAGAAAATTGAAAGGCAAGACGCATTTATAGCACATCAAATATCTGCCAAACACGTTATGTGTATGTCAGAACCTGAATCATCAAAGGGCAAGTTACTTTGGAAGTGTTGTCTTAATTTTGGTGACAAGTAGGATTCAGTGACGGACAAGTCAATTTTTGCTCTCTACTTGTGAACAATTGTTCGTTTCAGATGATTAGCTTTGAACCAAATTGATGGAATTTCTAATTTGTTTTACAGTACATGCACTACATACTGGGAATGACCAGTTTAATGTACGCCTTTTGAGAGCAGTGAGTCGTAACTGCGTTACTGATGAACCCAGAGAATATGAGATGATGAGTGTACGAACAAACTGTGAACACAGACTCGGTGTGGAACACAGCTCGGGTATATATTGTACATGCAAGGATCCTTATTACAGACGGATCTGTAGTCCAGTGGTCAACACACTGGATTGGTAATCCAGGGATCGCAGGTTCGATCCCCCGTCTGACCCTAATAAAATTAAGTCTTTCAGATGGGACTTTAAACCGAGATCTTGTGTTGGTGCTTTACACTGTGCATATAAAAGAACCAGAGGAGACTCTGGAATGGGTCTCTGTCTGTATCATTGCACTATCCTCCAAAAATGTAAAATGACTAATCTCTTGAGGAGGCGTCGCTCTTATGGGCAACCTGAAGCAACGATAAATAAACGTAAAACACACACACGCATCTTGATAGCTATCAGATTAGCGCAGTGGTTAGCACGCTTGCTTCTCACCAATGCAACCCGGGTTTGATCCTTGGTCTGGGAAGTATGTGAGATGGTACGGTGGTTGCCATATCGGACAGGTGGGTTTTCTCTGGGTACTCCGGTTTCCTCCCACACGAATGACCACAAATAGGCTATCATCAGCGCCAACGAGAGTGATTAATATAACTTGTTTGTAATCGTTGTAAAATAAAAAAGTTTATACTTCAAGGATCCTTGCGCAATTCTGCGTTTAAGCAATAGTCTATTTCACAGTTTATGTACAGTTCATGGTCAGATAGCAAATTTTTAAAAGTAGGAATTTGAAACGAGCTTTCATGGAAATTATTTAATGTGTTTTTCTTATTTGTAACTGTTTCTACGCGGAAAGTAAATGGATGACATGTGGCAGCATTAAATGAGTATGCTATATACATAGTTATGTATATTATATAATTGATGACATGTTTAAAAGATTATTTTTGGCAGCATTAAATGAGTATGTTTTATTATATAGCTTAGCTATATACATAGTTATGTATATTATATAATTGTTAATTTATAATATGCATTGTATCATGTAAGGAAAAAATAAATAAATGAAGTCTCGGGGAAACTGAAAACTCTGAAATATGTCATGCAATTTCTTTGTAATTGTGTCGTAATGACACCATTTAAATCAAATTCCTTCACATATTTAACTATTGTTTTCAAAATCCTACTTTTTGTTCTCGCCTCCTCTGAAAAACTCCATCATTTGTAATTTAACAACACAAGAAACATCATTGTGTTTCGCTTGATTGATTTTGAATTATGGATATTGAAAAAAAAGTAGTTTGTTCATGCTGGTTCTGCTAAATCCCTGACTGTTCTTGTAGAGCATGATTAGTATTATTTAATATTGCTTTCTCTGTGCTCTGCTCAGTTGAAATTTGACAAGAGTTATTGTAACTTGTAGAGAACACCTTTATACTTGGATAGTTTGATGCAGTGTAATGATAATAATAAAAATAATAAAGCCTTTATTTAACGAGGAAGCTTAGTTGACAATGTCAATCTTCCATAACGCAGTGGTATTAAGTTGTTAACCACGTTCAGTGATATTTCTAGTTACTTATCTTATCTTTGTTGTCTGTGTTGCTATTGTAATGTTGTAGATATCATGATAAAATATGTTCTTATCCAATTCAGACGGTCACTCAGACAGAGTCGCCATATATCCTAAGCTGTTGGTGCAACTTTAAACCCCCCAAAAAACAAACAAACAAAACTGTCGTATAGAATTCTTTAAATGCTTCTATTTCAGCTGGAGAATTATGGATACTTGCCATGTTTAAGCCTTTCAGTTCAGAACCAATCAAGGAAATGCAGTTGAAAATATCAGAATTTATGAAGAACAATGAATATGCAACTATGCATGATTTGGATGGGAATATTATTGCAAATGATCAACGGTAAATTCATTCGTATAATTAAAATATGCAGCAGATATATTTATACAGTGTTGCATCTCTATTTATCACAAACTTTGCTTGTATTCAGTATCATACAGCCATTACATATGTACACATGTGTAATAATATCTGGATGGATTCTGATTGGTTGAGAGAAAAATCCTTTATAATTTGTAAATTAATCTTTAAAGTATACATATTTCCATTTTAATTTGTACATAGCGTTAATGGTAAGACAAACTACTACTATTTATAACAAGTCTACACAATTATAATGCTGTTTAAAATATCACGTTACTTTGTATAGTGACGTCACAACAATTTAGTGATGTCATGACAATTTGCACTGAAACCAAAAGGTTCGTAATATCAAAATTCCAAAACTCGTTTCATAAAATATGATATTAAATCACCACTCGTGTGAGATTTACACATACTTATAATCAGTGGTATAATCATAATATACATGAGATCAATGTGGTCACTTCAACTCGATGTATTGGCATTATTTGTGCTCCCTCCATTTTTTTTTATTTAACCATATTTTATTGCAAATCAATAGTACATATGTCATACACGTAAAGATACAATACATAGCATTAAAATACAAATGGTTTGGGCCCCAAGTTTTAACAACATTATACAACAGCCTGCATCTCCATTATTATGCTCCCTCCTGTCATTGTATGGGCCTCTGTGGCCGAGTTGACTTCAAATCACTTGCCCCATCACCACTATAGTTTCGAATCCCATTTGGGGTGTCAAATTCTTTAAAATGAAGAAGTTTATCCAGCTGGTTTGCGTTAGGCTGGTGGTTCTACCCGGGTACCCGTCACTGCGTGAAATACTGCTCAGAGGTGCACCCGGGGTCTTCCTCCACCGATAATAGCTGGAAAGTCACCATATGACCTAAGCTGTTGGTGCGACTTCAAGCAAACAATATGTACAAGTGACAAAAGAACATAAATTGTCTTTAATTTGTTTGAGATTAATGGCAATACCACCTATGTTATCGTTTGTGTGGGTGTATTCAGCAATCTGTCCGTCTACCGATGCTTTGTGAACACTGTAACACAAGTATATTTCATGTGATTTTGTTTAACTTGATCACAAGTTACACTTTGATGAAGTTCGATTCTTTTCGAAAATCGTCCATTTCCATTAAACACTAGGTCATTAGGTCAAGTTAAAGGAAAACCCTGTAAACATTGTAGCAACGTTGTTTTTGAGCCATAGGTTCTCATTGGTCATAGATTAATAAAGCCACGATTCCTTCATATGTGCAGCTATTTCCAGTAAAATCTTAGATCACTAAGTCAAAGTCCGCCTCCGTGGTCGAGTGGTTAAGGTCGCTGACTTGTATACCACTGTAACCTATCATCACTGATGGTCACGGGTTCGAACCCCACTCAGGCCGTGTCTCATTTATATGAAAAAGTTGGCAGTTTCTTACGGAGGTTGGTGCATCCAAGTACTGGTTAACCGCTGGAGCCTGCCCAGGAATGGTGTTGTTGGGTAAACTGCCCACCGGCAATATAGCCCAAAAGTCAAATATTTGAACATCGTATAATACTGTACCAAAACTCTGTTTATGACCCAATTTAGTTCAAACTTTGTCACAAGTTAAATTTTGATGAAACAGATCGTCAGCACTATCCTCCAAAAATCTAAAATGACGAATCTCTTCAGGAGGCGTCGCTCATATGGGCAACCGGTAGCGACGATAAATAAACGTAAAACTACAGATTTAATCCTAAGTAAATTTCTTTATATCATTTTCAGAGCGTCATTATTTCATGGTTTCATGAGCTCGGAGATTTTGGGGAGGACACCATACATGTTTATCAATGAGAATGATCTGGAATCAGTTTCTCTAAGTCATCAAATGAGTAAGTATTAATAGGCTCTTGTAGACGACACAAAGAAAAACACAGCAAACTTCGCATTTAAAATATATTTAGTCCAGATTTGCTACTTGTCGTGTGTCGGGTTTTGTAAATACATCATCATTGGAAACTGTAAGACACGCCTTTTCTAGCCAGGAATGCTGCCTAACAATTCAAATGCGCATCATCTGCCCGTAACTTCAAGTGTGCATGTCAGATGTATAACATTAGTGAGGAAATTCATATGAAAATGGATAAAAACTTGGCACATACGTTCATACAAGGATGTAAATATGAAGAGGTAGAGCAGGAGAGGCATTGGTCAGTTACTACCTCTGAATATTCATAAAAGTATATAGGTCCTCTTAGTTGGCTTACTCCGTTTTAATCGTTTGTCTTCTTATGACATATACCTTACATTATATTCAATGTATACATTGTAGGGGTTTTCCCCCGCCCTTCTATGTTTTTATATATATATATATATATTGCCTCAACAGGTGAGTGCCTTAGGGTTGGCAGACCTATATAACTTGGAACTCCCTTTTCACCAATATGTACTGACTCTTTGATCAATCACCGTAAGTTAGTAAAATGTTCTATGGGATAAACCCAAAATACCCCTGACCCACCAAGCCACTATTTTGGCGCACCCTGCCCTTTTTCCTCTCTAGAATAAACCCTAGAATACTATAGTATTTTGTTATCCATCAACAACGAAAACCGAACAATCCAACTTGTGTAGCGCTACCAGGACAACGTTCCGCCAACCTGGCTCTGGCCTCAACATGTGGAGTAGGGTAGCTAAGTGTGAGAATTAGAAGGGCTGGTTGGCAGCAAGAAGATCTGTAGTTGATCTGCAGTGGTGTTCATTTGATGATAACGGGTACACTCATCGGCAGTCTGGGGCTGAACATGACATTCTCAAGGTTGTGTATGCAGACGAAAAATAACGATCCAAGGACCGAACCCTGAGTGACACTGCTGACTGCTGGTACTGTATTCGAAGATTTACTTTCCACAAGGACTTGCTGTGTCCTCGGTGTGACTCACTGAGGAATGACTGGATCTGTGCTTCCCCTGACTATATTGGTAGCCCTATTTACTAGGTGCTGATGTGGAATACGGTCAAATGCCGTACTTAAGTCCATGATGTAGAACACTGTCAACCCTTGTATACCTTCAGCTTCTCCATTGTATACCTTCAGCTTCTCCATTGTATACCTTAAGCTTCTCCATGTTTTACAGGTCGAGCTTTATCCCAGATATGACTCTGGCAGACAAAACATTTCTTTTTAGTTATGAAAGATCACGAAACTCCGTCGACTGTGTTCCGAATGAATAACAAGTTTGGTATGGATGTATACGTGCAATCTCGATCAATCATTGTAAACCATGAGTGGACCAAGAAACCAAAGTGCATTGTCAGTGTTAACACGGTACTGTTGTAAGTGAACATGGCTGTGTACGGTCAAATCCCCCCATCAAGCAGTCAGTTTCCAAATATGTTGTTTTATTATACATTTGACCTCTATTATGCAGCCAAATTAGTTTAAACATATTTTATTCGGATCAAATACATATATAAACACAATTTTTATACATTGGAACCGATATGGGTCGAGAAACAATTTTAAAGCTTATATGAATCCCTTCCCATGTTGGAGTACGTTTAAATGGTACAAAATGCTTAGCGAATAGTAATGGCGAGTTTATGTGTTCAGTATATATTATATAAATTGTAGAGAAACTATTGAATATTTAACAGCAGTGGCAAATATTTGGACTTGATTTTACTAAACGTCCGCATATATTTACAGCATCGTTATTGTAATTTTAATGTAGCAATACGGAAACGTTATATCCAAATATGTAAAATATCAAAAAACAATCTGGTATTGTCACACGACGGGCCGGGACCAAAACGGAGAGAACCCCCACGTTCACCTAGGTGCAGCCAACTTAGCAAAGCAGCCACATTCTGTGATTCCCTTGGCTGACTGCTTAAGACTGGTTTGACTGTAGTTGAACCATGGTATGCTAGGTTATCATTTGTGTAGTGTGTAGTCAGTTATTATACCCCGTGAGTCGAAGGCTCAATATGAGATATTGTAATCGACTTTTGTCTGTCTGTTCTGTCAATTTGTAAAATCTGCCTGGCAAGCAATGTGATTAACTTTTCAGTTGATCTTGGTCACAATATATCATTTGATTATGCTGATTTCATTTTGACCACCTATGCACACAAGCATAACTGATCCATCATGGTAGGTGATGAAAGCTTCCTTATCATAATCGGCCATTGCCATAGCAATTGAACTGAGTCTGAAAGAAATATCTTACTTAATCATTGTAAGAAACTGCGTTTTTGACTTATTTGTGTTCAAACTTCGTCAACATTTGTTTAGCAAAGCTTTTTAACCTCATGTACAGCCCTATTGTCTTATATTGAATTATATATTACTACTATAAGACTAAAGGACACAAAAGATTATTGTGTATTGTGCCTGTGTTTGTAACTCGTTCACTTGTCTTGATTGGGTTAACCATCTTCTTCAATTGATTATACTCTACTCATCGTAGCCTAACAAATATTAAATGGCATCAAGGTGGCCTACAGACCACAGGCAAGTGTAACAGTGCTTTGATAGTATACTGTGTCGAATAATTGGGCTAAAGAGTTTTAAAAAATTGAAAAATCAGTATATTTAATAGTAACTTTATGCTTTATCTTTTCTATAAAAAATTATTAATTTTTGTTTCAATTTTGTAAACTTTAAATGTAATGTGATAAAAAGATCTTACACTCGTGGTGATTTCATACCATATTTTATGAGACTCATTTAGGAATAATCATCTTGATCCAATTCGATAAATGGTGACTTTATTTAGAAATAACTGGTGTAACAAAAATATATACTTTCATAGCTCTCTCTGTAAATGTGCTAAAATACATTGTAAAGTAGCCTTTTAGCAAATCAAAGTTGCCAATATACTTCAACTATACTGAACTTGCCAGTAACCTCTTTTCAGATCTTTTTGCTAAATTTCTTCATGAACTGAACATGCTAACAACCAACTTTCGGATCCTATTTGCTAAATTATTTGGATACGGAACTTGCCAATAACCTCAATTCAGATCCAATTTGCTAAACTACTTTGTAAAACTGAACTTGCCAATAACCTCAATTCAGATCCAATTTGCTAAACTACTTTGTAAAGCTGAACCTGCCAATAACCTCAATTCACATCCAATTTGCTAAACTATTTTGTAAAGTCGTACTTGCCAGTAACCTCAATGCAGATCCAATTTGCTAAACTACTTTGTAAAGCTGAACTTACCAGGTAACTTGCCAGTAGCCTTTTTACAAATCAAATGATCTAAAATAATTTGCTTTTATACTTTAATTTGATTAAAATATTTATTGTTGGAACTGTGTCTGTTTGTTTTATTTATTTTAATACAACAATTGATGTAGACATTTATTTACATTATAAACCATAGAAAAAGCTGATACACAAACTTCTTAAAATGAATGTTGTACATGTATATTTTATTGATTTGACATAATTTACAGTGATTAATTAAATTGTTTGGTTACTTCTGAGTGGTTTACATTTTCTCAACCTACGCTGGTCTATATTATTTTTTTTAAAACATTGATTTAATACCAAAGATGGGGGTCGTCTTATAGTCGAGAATGTCTTATTGGCGAGTCTGTATGGTTCTCGGTTGTAATAATTGTCAGATAGGAAAATAGTTGAGACACTATTTATGCTGACACTCATATTTAGTACTATTGTTATGCCCGGTGATGTTAAATGCTTATCCGTGTTTTTTTGATAGCATTTTCTTTGGAGGGGGGGGTAAACATACAAATATCCAATTACATGATAACAACCTTTTAAAAATTGTCAAGTCATTTTGAACTATAATATAGCTTTATGTTTTTGGGAAGGGCCGTTTTCTAATGTTGGTTATAACTTGTGGCCCGGCCCTTTTGCAATGTTACACAAATGTATGTATGCATCTTATTCTTTGTTAATTTCTATTCTGTATCATGCATGTATGTCAACTGTACTGTTTAATATGCATATGCAATAAAATATGGTTAAATCAAAGCTTTATGTTTACACATAATGATATCTGGAATGTTTGTAATTTCAGTTTGGAAGAGGGAATACGCCTGTTAGCTTTGCAAAAAGAGAGAACAAGAACATTCAAGAATGCATTAATGTTTAATACTAATCAAGCAAATGTGGAAGGAAGAACACCGGAGCCAAGATCTGATGACAATACAGATAGTGAGAAGGGACACAATCCAGCAATTAGGGAGCACGGATACACAAACTGTATAGTGACTGCACATGCTGTGTTGGAAATCCAAAAGAAGACTGGAGAAAGTTTAAGTGAAATTTATGACAAAGTCTGTCGTAGTTATCCAGAAATGTACGTGTCTGATGATTGTAGCTCAAGTACAGAGTCGTCTCCTGCTCAGAAACGTTCATATGACTGTGTAGATAGTGAATCCAGTGGACCAGAGTCAGATTATTCAAACATAGGTGTGACTCAGAATGAAACAGACTCGTCGAAATGCATATCTCCATCTCTGACAGACCTACTGAGTAATGAAAACTTGCTTGACAAAGCAGGAACTTACATAAAAGCTGCAGTTTATTCAACAACAGAACAAGAAACTTCTCCAATGCTTAAGAGCATTCTGCAGGGTGAAATAAAAATGGATTGCCAGAAATGTGTTCCAGTTGAGAGCCTGTATATTGAAGAACTGGCTCCCAAGGTCAGCCTCACTTTCAGTGACCAATGAGAATTCAGTTACTTCAGGTAATTTGTCAACTTTATTTGTTATTGAATGGTTTGTAAAAATTAATTTTAACTCAATTGCAAAACAATTTTTCCAACATTAGATTAACCACCCACTATAGAGAGAGAAGAGGCAATGTGGATTTAAATGTCTTGACTAAGGACACCAAAACCATGGTTCTGACGGGGCTTGAACTCACAACCTCTCGCTTACAAGGCGGACACCGTATCCATTACACAGGCTCCACAATAATTTCATCAGGTGTCAGTACACGCTTATTTATCGTCATGATTGATTCTATGAGCGACCGGCAGTTAACCTAACAACACCTTTCCTGAACAGCTCCTGAGGTTAACCAGTACTGGGTGCATCAACCTCCATAAGAAACTGCTAACTTTTTCGTATAAAGACTGTCTGAGTGTGGTTTGAACTTGTGACCATCAGTGATGATACGTTACAGTGGTATACACCCACGTTCATCACTTCCTATTCAAGGCCTATTGTATGTTTCAGATTCCAAACTTATGCATTTCAGATTCAACGTGAAATCCACTGGCAGCCTCTCGAATAATTGGATTAAGAGACCGGGACACAAAAACAATTCTATTTATACAAATAGTAGTTAATGGAAAAATTGATTCATATATACAGATGCTTAACATGGCCAGTATGGTATAGACAATCTGAGAGACCAGCATGGACAGTATGGTATAGACAATGTGAGATACCAGCATGGACAGTATGTTATAGACAATGTGAGATACCAGCATGGACAGTATGGTATAGACAATGTGAGATACCAGCATGGACAGTATGGTATTGACAATGTGAGATACCAGCATGGACAGTATGGTATAGACAATGTGAGATACCAGCATGGACAGTATGTTATAGACAATGTGAGATACCAGCATGGACAGTATGGTATAGACAATGTGAGATACCAGCATGGACAGTATGGTATAGACAATATGAGATACCAGCATGGACAGTATGGTATAGACAATGTGAGATACCAGCATGGACAGTATGGTATAGACAATATGAGATACCAGCATGGACAGTATGGTATAGACAATGTGAGATACCAGCATGGACAGTATGGTATAGACAATATGAGATATCAGTATGATATAAACAATGTGAGATACCAGCATGGACAGTATGGTATTGACAATATGAGATACCAGGATGGACAGTATGGTATAGACAATATGAGATACCAGCATGGACAGTATGTTATAGTTTCACTGAGACAATCATATCTGAATACCTCTCATTCCAAATGGGTGACATTTGACATATTTTAATTTATATTTTTATATATGTAAGAAAATTTCAGAATTTTCAAGGAGACTGTATACTTTAAGCAAATTTGAACCAGCTAAGGAGATAAACACACACCCCACCCCCACTGCTGAAATTGGGCCCTTTAATGGGGGACAGTCCTCTGGATATTTTGGCGATCTCAAGGGAGATAGTAGGTGCGACAGAAATTAATTAATGGTAGTGGAATTCTGATTAAAATGATATTTTTTAATGCTGATGGTTGGAAAATTAATAGAAGGGAAGTTTGTGTTGTACAGATTAACCCATTTCATTCTGGATACATTTAAAGACTTGCAAACAACATAGATCCAGATTAGCCGCAACGTGACGCTGTGTGCTGATCAGGATCCATGTTGTTTGCTACATAGCCAAGTGTCTTAGCAAGATCACCTGAATAGCAAACAGCATAGACGGCACATTCCATGGCGGATGATCTGGCTCTATGTTCTTTGCAAATACTGTTTGAATGGTATCCAGAATGGATTGGGTTAACTGTAGTATCAATGTTTTGATGAATGTAACATATATATATACATTATACATATTGTACACGTCCCTTTATCAATGTAGTGCTGAATGTAACATATATATATACATTATACATATTGTACACGTCCCTTTATCAATGTAGTGCTGAATGTAACATATACTATACATTATACATATTGTACACGTCCCTTTATCAATGTAGTGCTGAATGTAACATATATATATACATTATACATATTGTACACGTCCCTTTATCAATGTAGTGCTGAATGTAACATATATATATACATTATACATATTGTACACGTCCCTTTATCAATGTAGTGCTGAATGTAACATATATATATACATATACATATTGTACACGTCCCTTTATCAATGTAGTGCTGAATGTAACAATATATATACATTATACATATTGTACACGTCCCTTTATCAATGTAGTGCTGAATGTAACATATATATATACATTATACATTTGTACACGTCCCTTTATCAATGTAGTGCTGAATGTAACTGTGCTATACATTATACATATTGTACACGTCCTTTATCAATGTAGTGCTGAATGTAAACATATATATAACATTATACATATTGTACACGTCCCTTTACAATGTAGTGCTGAATGTAACTGTGCTATACATTATACATATTGTACACGTCCCTTATCAATGTAGTGCTGAATGTAACTGTGCTATACATTATACATATTGTACACGTCCCTTTATCAATGTAGTGCTGAATGTAACTGTGCTATACATTATACATATTGTACACGTCCCTTTATCAATGTAGTGCTGAATGTAACTGTGCTATACATTATACATATTGTACACGTCCCTTTATCAATGTAGTGCTGAATGTAACTGTGCTATACATTATACATATTGTACACGTCCCTTTATCAATGTAGTGCTGAATGTAACATATATATATACATTATACATATTGTACACGTCCCTTATCAATGTAGTGCTGAATGTAACATATATATTATTATACATTTGTACACTCCTTTATCATGTAGTGGGAATGTAACATATATATATACATTATACATATTGTACACGTCCCTTTATCAATGTAGTGCTGAATGTAACATATATATACATTATACATATTGTACACGTCCCTTTATCAATGTAGTGCTGAATGTAACATATATATATACATTATACATATTGTACACGTCCCTTTATCAATGTAGTGCTGAATGTAACATATATATATACATTATACATATTGTACACGTCCCTTTATCAATGTAGTGCTGAATGTAACTGTGCTATACATTATACATATTGTACACGTCCCTTTATCAATGTAGTGCTGAATGTAAATATATATACATTATACATAGTACACGTCCCTTTATCAATGTAGTGCTGAATGTAACTGTGCTATACATTATACATATTGTACACGTCCCTTTATCAATGTAGTGCTGAATGTAACTGTGCTATACATTATACATATTGTACACGTCCCTTTATCAATGTAGTGCTGAATGTAACTGTGCTATACATTATACATATTGTACACGTCCCTTTATCAATGTAGTGCTGAATGTAACTGTGCATACTTATACATATTGTACACGTCCCTTTATCATGTAGTGCGAATGTAACTGGCTATACATTATACATATTGTACACGTCCCTTTATCAATGTAGTGCTGAATGTAACTGTGTATTACATTATACATATTGTACACGTCCCTTTATCAATGTAGTGCTGAATGTAACTGTGCTATACATTATACATATTGTACACGTCCCTTTATCAATGTAGTGCTGAATGTAACTGTGCTATACATTATACATATTGTACACGTCCCTTTATTAACCATGAGTATACGGTGTCCGTAGGTTTCGATTGATACCTGTAATTCATGTGTGAATATTTACATCGCTATTGCATTGTTTGACTGTACATCGGTATAATGTCATGCATCATTATTTACTTACTTCCTATGTATAATATTAGCTACAGGTAATAAGTCGAATAGCGGGTAACAATTTTGTACCTTAGTTATAATTTTTTTTTTTTAAGCTTTATTTGTTTTTATTAACGATTGCGATAAGTTTTAGCAAAAATCGTAAATGTGGTCATTCGTGTGGCAGGAAACTGGAGTACCTGGAGAAAACCCACCTGTGCGATCTGGTGACAACGGTACCATCTCACATACTTCCTGGTCCGAGAATCGAACCCGGGTTGCATTGGTGAGAACCTGGGTTATAGCAATACCCACCTCAATATTCCTGTACCCAAGAACTTGAACCAGCAATTTATAAAAATAAAAATATAAAAAAAAATTCTCTGCAATTTCCTAGTATGGCTTCATGTCCTTAATTTTTGTTACGAATGTATAATTTCAATGTTGTTTCACATTATTGTCGTGTTTAATCAGGACCTGTTTGATTACTTTAAATTAGGATGGCAACGAATAGCGATCTTGCTATTCGAATATTTGGTCGGGAAGATATTCGAATATTCGATATAATTCTGTCAAAATCTCAAAATCACTCAAACACTTATACTAATTGCCCAATTAACCTATTGTCTGTTTTACGGCGCAACGTCAGATCTTCTTCCTGTAAGGCCATGTAAATATAACGACGACTCGATCAGTTATTGTTATTGTCCACTGTACACAATAACATTCCCGATGAGAGCTAAGTTAGTACACCAAATTAATACCTATGCTACTATAAAAATCAAACACTACCTACCTTAGCACTTTCACAGACGGATCTGTAGCCCAGTGGTAAAACGCTGGACTGGTAATCCAGGGATCGCAGGTTCGATCCCCCATCTGACCCTAATAAAATTAACAGTCTTTCAGATGGGACGTTAAACCGAGGTCTTGTGTCGGTGCTTTACACCGTGCACGTAAAAGAACCAGAGGAGACTCTGTAATGGGTCTCTGTCTGTATCATGCACTATCCTCCAAAAATCTAAAATTACTAATCTCTTCAGGAGGCGTCGCTCATATGGGCAACCGGTAGCGACAATAAATAAACGTAAAACACACACAACTTAGCACTTACTGTAATTATCCGATTACATGGCAGTGTCAATTATAACAGCTCTCGTAGATGGGGTGATTTCTTTTTGTGTTGTAAGGTTTTATGATGTATTTAAAGGAGAACAACGATGACGTATCTTATTTTTGCAAGTATAATATAGAGATTAGTAGGAATGTTCAATGAGAGAGATTAGAGGGAATGTTCAATGAGAGAGATAGGAGGGAGATTAGAGGGAATGTTCAATGAGAGAGATAGGAGGGAGATTAGAGGGAATGTTCAATGAGAGAGATAGGAGGGAGATTAGAGGGAATGTTCAATGAGAGAGATAGGAGGAAGATTAGAGGGAATGTTCAATGAGAGAGATAGGAGGGAGATTAGAGGGAATGTTCAATGAGAGAGATAGGAGGGAGATTAGAGGGATGTTCAATGAGTAGTAGGAGGGAGATTAGAGGGAATGTTCAATGAGATAGATAGGAGGGAGATTAGAGGGAATGTTCAATGAGAGAGATAGGAGGGAGATTAGTAGGAATGTTCAATGAGAGAGATAGGAGGGAGATTAGAGGGAATGTTCAATGAGATAGATAGGAGGGAGATTAGAGGGAATGTTCAATGAGAGAGATAGGAGGGAGATTAGAGGGAATGTTCAATGAGATAGATAGGAGGGTGATTAGAGGGAATGTTCAATGAGATAGATAGGAGGGTGATTAGAGGGAATGTTCAATGAGAGAGATAGGAGGGTGATTAGAGGGAATGTTCAATGAGTAATTTAATATTAATAAAATAGAAAGTGGATGAAAATTGATAGCATGTTGTGCAAAGGAATCAACGATAAAAACAGAGGAAACCAATTAAGACGACCTATATAATGTTAGGTGGTATTCAGGAGTAACTGAATGTTACGAGATCTCGTGTCGGTGCTTTACAGAAGACTCTGCAATGGGTCTCTGTCTGTATCATTGCACTATCCTCCAAAAATCTAAAATGACTAATCTCTTCAGGAGGCGTTGCTCATATGGGCAACCAGTAGCGACGATAAATAAACTTTAAAAAAAGGAGTAGCTGACCGATGTCTCTCATTAGAAGAAAACCAAATCCCATAATGCACAAGCATGCACATTTTAGCAAACAAAAACAGACACTAAGTAATAATATTGATCAAAAAGTGGTATG
>CM026391.1:1032309-1136969 GCA_014843695.1 Archivesica marissinica
ATACATTATACATATTGTACACGTCCCTTTATCAATGTAGTGCTGAATGTAACTGTGCTATACATTATACATATTGTACACGTCCCTTTATCAATGTAGTGCTGAATGTAACTGTGCTATACATTATACATATTGTACACGTCCCTTTATTAACCATGAGTATACGGTGTCCGTAGGTTTCGATTGATACCTGTAATTCATGTGTGAATATTTACATCGCTATTGCATTGTTTGACTGTACATCGGTATAATGTCATGCATCATTATTTACTTACTTCCTATGTATAATATTAGCTACAGGTAATAAGTCGAATAGCGGGTAACAATTTTGTACCTTAGTTATAATTTTTTTTTTTTAAGCTTTATTTGTTTTTATTAACGATTGCGATAAGTTTTAGCAAAAATCGTAAATGTGGTCATTCGTGTGGCAGGAAACTGGAGTACCTGGAGAAAACCCACCTGTGCGATCTGGTGACAACGGTACCATCTCACATACTTCCTGGTCCGAGAATCGAACCCGGGTTGCATTGGTGAGAACCTGGGTTATAGCAATACCCACCTCAATATTCCTGTACCCAAGAACTTGAACCAGCAATTTATAAAAATAAAAATATAAAAAAAAATTCTCTGCAATTTCCTAGTATGGCTTCATGTCCTTAATTTTTGTTACGAATGTATAATTTCAATGTTGTTTCACATTATTGTCGTGTTTAATCAGGACCTGTTTGATTACTTTAAATTAGGATGGCAACGAATAGCGATCTTGCTATTCGAATATTTGGTCGGGAAGATATTCGAATATTCGATATAATTCTGTCAAAATCTCAAAATCACTCAAACACTTATACTAATTGCCCAATTAACCTATTGTCTGTTTTACGGCGCAACGTCAGATCTTCTTCCTGTAAGGCCATGTAAATATAACGACGACTCGATCAGTTATTGTTATTGTCCACTGTACACAATAACATTCCCGATGAGAGCTAAGTTAGTACACCAAATTAATACCTATGCTACTATAAAAATCAAACACTACCTACCTTAGCACTTTCACAGACGGATCTGTAGCCCAGTGGTAAAACGCTGGACTGGTAATCCAGGGATCGCAGGTTCGATCCCCCATCTGACCCTAATAAAATTAACAGTCTTTCAGATGGGACGTTAAACCGAGGTCTTGTGTCGGTGCTTTACACCGTGCACGTAAAAGAACCAGAGGAGACTCTGTAATGGGTCTCTGTCTGTATCATGCACTATCCTCCAAAAATCTAAAATTACTAATCTCTTCAGAGGCGTCGCTCATATGGGCAACCGGTAGCGAACTAAATAAACGTAAACACACACAACTTAGTCACTTACTGTAATATCCGATACATGGCAGTGTCAATTTATACAGCTCTCGTAATGGGGTGATTTCTTTTGTGTTGTAAGGTTTTATGATGTATTTAAGGAGAACAACGATGACGTATCTTATTTTTGCAAGTATATAAGAGATTAGTAGGAATTGTTCAATGGAGAGATTAGAGGGATGGTTCAATGAGAGAGATAGGATGGAGATTAGATGGAATGTTCAATGAGAGAGATAGGAGGAGATTAGAGGGAAGTTCAATGATAGAGATAGGAGGGAGATTAGAGGGAATGTTCAATGAGAGAGATAGAGGAAGATTAGAGGGAATGTTCAATGAGAGAGATAGGATGGAGATTAGAGGGAATGTTCAATGAGAGAGATAGGAGGGAGATTAGAGGAAGGTTCAATGAGTAGTAGGAGGGAATTAGAGGGAATGTTCAATGAGATAGATAGGAGGGAGATTAGAGGGAATGTTCAATGAGAGAGATAGGAGGGAGATTAGTAGGAATGTTCAATGAGAGAGATAGGAGGGAGATTAGAGGGAATGTTCAATGAGATAGATAGGAGGGAGATTAGAGGGAATGTTCAATGAGAGAGATAGGAGGGAGATTAGAGGGAATGTTCAATGAGATAGATAGGAGGGTGATTAGAGGGAATGTTCAATGAGATAGATAGGAGGGTGATTAGAGGGAATGTTCAATGAGAGAGATAGGAGGGTGATTAGAGGGAATGTTCAATGAGTAATTTAATATTAATAAAATAGAAAGTGGATGAAAATTGATAGCATGTTGTGCAAAGGAATCAACGATAAAAACAGAGGAAACCAATTAAGACGACCTATATAATGTTAGGTGGTATTCAGGAGTAACTGAATGTTACGAGATCTCGTGTCGGTGCTTTACAGAAGACTCTGCAATGGGTCTCTGTCTGTATCATTGCACTATCCTCCAAAAATCTAAAATGACTAATCTCTTCAGGAGGCGTTGCTCATATGGGCAACCAGTAGCGACGATAAATAAACTTTAAAAAAAGGAGTAGCTGACCGATGTCTCTCATTAGAAGAAAACCAAATCCCATAATGCACAAGCATGCACATTTTAGCAAACAAAAACAGACACTAAGTAATAATATTGATCAAAAAGTGGTATGGTCCTAAAAGTGCCCTTAATTTTGGCATGTACATTCAGATTTGATATTTATACATTGTTATTATCATTAATAAGTTTTCAAAGTTTAAGTGTTTGTTAAGTAAATGTTGTGATATAATTATATTTTAAGAACTGTTAAGATTTTATTGAATGTATTAACTTAACCCTTTCAACACTACATACCTCTAAATAGGCTTACAACAAGTGTAGATCCAGATGAGCCAGCTCATGATGGCTCATGAGGATCTGCACTTTTTTGCCAGTAATATTACTATTTTTAAACAAAATTACCCATTTTAGTAAATGAACTGGTTCAAATGTAATCTTCTTATTAATTTATTGGTCTAAAAATATCATGCACCAGTCCATGTCAGTTACTTGGTGTTGAATGGGTTAAACATCATGCACCAGTCCATGTCAGTTACTTGGTGTTGAATGGGTTAAATATCATGCACCAGTCCATGTCAGTTACTTGGTGTTGAATGGGTTAAACATCATGCACCAGTCCATGTCAGTTACTTGGTGTTGAATGGGTTAAATATCATGCACCAGTCCATGTCAGTTACTTGGTGTTGAATGGGTTACACAGTATTCATTCTGTGGTTACCAGTCCCTGTCTCTTGGTGTGAAGGGTTTAAATAATATGCACCCATCAATGTCAGTTACTGGTGTTGAATGGGTTAAATATCATGCACCAGTCCATGTCAGTTACTTGGTGTTGAATGGGTTAATATCGTGCACCAGTCCATGTCAGTTACTTGGTGTTGAATGGGTTAAATGTCATGCACCAGTCCATGTCAGTTACTTGGTGTTGAATGGGTTAAATAGCATGCACCAGTCCATGTCAGTTACTTGGTGTTGAATGGGTTAAATATCATGGACCAGTCCATGTCAGTTACTTGGTGTTGAATGGGTTAAGAATTGTTAAGATTGTATTGAATGTATAATTACGTTATGTTTATTTTGTGATATTTTGTATTAACTCATGCCAACCAATCTCATACTTGGAGGTCAAAATTGTATGGTAGTCATTTCCAGGCTATTTATTACCCATACAGGGGTGTTGACATACATGATCCCCATGCCCGGGGGATAAATAACTGATCTCAGATTTCAAACTCGAGCTTTAGTGATTTGATTGGTTGATTGTGACATTTACACTCATAAGCTGAGACTGAGTTTTAGATTTGAGAAAAGTGTTATAACCTCCAGACCAGGTATGCGCAATACCCAGGCTGGTAGCTTAAGTTCAACTCACAGTGGTCAACGTTTCCCTTTCTACCTACATACTTGCCTATAAGACAGTCTCGACTATATGACCCCCCCCCCCACCAAATTGTTGTCTTAAATCAATTGTATTTTTTGCATAGACCCGCGTATACGACGTGTTGAGAAATTGGAAACCACTATGTTGTAAAGACCAAACAAATTAATTAAACACACAGTAAATTATGTCAAATCATAAAAAATGCATTAATGCAAAACTATTAATTTGATTTCCTAGAATGTTATTGCCAAGTTCAGGTTACAGACAGGGTTATGAAATTCTATGCTTTTAGTTTAAGCAACTTATATTAATCACTGGCGCGGATGAAAGCGTAAATGTGATCATTTGTGGGGGAGGAAACCGGAGTACCCAGAGAAAACCCACCTGTCCGGTCTGGCGAACACCGTATCATCTCACATACTTCCCGGAATTGAACCTGGGTTGCATTGGTGAGAAGCGAGCACGCTAACCACTGCGCTAATCGGACAGCTTTTGTTACATCGTTTCAAGTATTTCAATATACTGTCATCAATTATCCAGTTGGAACAAAATGATTTTTAAAAAAAATATTTTTGTATCACTCGCTTATAAGACAGGAAGCCATTTTAAGGCCATAATCTGGTGATAAAAATCATGTCTTATACACGAGAATGTACGGTATATAATAATATAATGGTATCCGGAGAATATTTCTGTTGTCCATGGAGAGATTTTATAACTTTGCACAAATGATCACATGATGATGACTCGATGTTGAAGGTTACTGTGAAGGTCACCAAGGTCAAAGTTACTGTGAAGGTCACTAAGGTCAAAGTTGCCCTGACCATCTATATACCGTCAGCATTAACCCTTTCCCCTCATAGAAGCACTTCTTAACACCATTACCAATACAACATACATTGACAATGTAGTAGCCAAACCAATGTTCATTAACCCTTTCCCCTCATAGAAACACCTCTTAACACCATTACCAATACAACATACATTGACAATGTAGTAGCCAAACCAATATTCATTAACCCTTTCCCCTCATAGAAGCACCTCTTAACACCATTACCAATACAACATACATTGACAATGTAGTAGCCAAACCAATGTTCATTAACCCTTTCCCCTCATAGAAGCACCTCTTAACACCATTACCAATACAACATACATTGACAATGTAGTGGCCAAACCAATGTTCATAATAAAGGCTAGAATCTCATGTAGACCCAGTAACATCTATGGAGGTGGAATAGATATGGCGACTACTTATCCACTGCATGATAGCTATATGGGTGTCGTTTGTATGGAGATATAATAGTATATTAACCTATATCTCTATGAAGGAAAGGGCTAATAGAGATATCTGGAAACTGGCTGTTTAAACCTTTGCCTGCTGAGTAAATAAAGTCACATTTGCAAACAACATAGATCAGCCATAGCGTAACTCTGCATCTGATCAGGATCTATGTTGTTTGCTATGCAGCCAAGTGCTTTAGCAACACTATCCGAATAGCAAACAACATAGAGCCTGATCAGATGGAACATTCTGATCTGGCTCTATGCTGTTTACAAAAGTGATTTTATCTGCCGCTAGCATGCAATCGGTTAATATAGGTTGGTTGCTTAATGGAGGTGATCACTAAAACAGGTTTGACTATATTACTATAAGTAAGTGATTTAGTTTATACTCATTTATTTATATTTAGCTCGATTGTGAAACAAGTCCTTACAATGTTGGATTAATCGCTCTTGAGAACTCATTCCTGATTGTAAAAATTATTTTCTTTACATATTTACTTATTGTTTATGGTAAAACTGTTTTTTAAATTTATTGTTGAGATTTGGTTTAAACATATTTATTCCACTATATACATTCATAAAACAATACATGCACACAAAATCAAAGAAAGATTGTTGAGATTTGATACACCTGTGCCTAAACTTTGTTGATGGATAATAAGATCCTGTACTGTGTTGTCAATAATAAAATCGTCAATGACAATTTATTTTGTGCTTATCATTTTATTTTACCCCAGACGTTCGCCTCCGTGGTCGAGTGGTTACGGTCGCTGACTTGTATACCACTGTAACCTATCATCACTGATGGTCACAGGTTCGAGCCCTGCTCAGGCCTTGTCTCATTTATATGAAAAAGTAGGCACTTTCTTACGGAGGTTGGTGCACCCAAGTACTGGTTAACCGCTGGAGCCTGCCCAGGAAAGGTGTTGTTAGGTAAACTGCCCGCCGGCGATATAGCCCAAAATGGTGCTGACGCAGGCGTAAAACCCGAAATATAACATAACATTTCTTGAAGAACTGAATCTCATCTTATCAAAAAGACTGCAGTTATGATGTCGTAAATAAGGTCTTAGCTTTATGACTTGTTACAAGTTGATGAAAGTCTTAAAAATGGCAGTGATCCATGCAGGCGGAGCTGCCAGATACGCGCAGCAAGAACCTTCAGTGACTCTGTTGGTGCAACTTTCAACACAGAAACAAACAAATAAAACTGGTCAATATTAGAAGTCAAATATATTTTCAAGTAAACCAAACCAAAATGGCAGCCATTTTGAAGATCGGATCGGAAGTAATTTGTGTCCCAATTACCCACACCTAGAGTCATTAAAATTAGCAAAGCAGTGCAGGAGGGAAAGTCCAAAATAGATTATCAAGATGGTCGTTGTCAAATTCAGTGTTTTTACAAACCAGTTGTCCCGATGCGCTATACCAGGTTTCATCAAAACGCACAAGTGATTTAGGAGGGAAGTCAAAGTAAATTAAAGATGGCCCCCGTGGTGGTGGGTGGCCATTTTGAATATAGGATTGGAATTGCTTTGTCGGTTTAATTACTAGATGTTCTGATGTATAACACCATCACACCAAGTTTCATCAACATACAGGCAAACCTGTCTTAAGTAGCCATCCAAGGGAGTCAGAGAATGTTTAATGGAGGTGACCACTAACACAAGTTTGACTGCTTAATGGGGGTGACCACTAACACAGGTTTGACTGTAGACCTAGCCGTGCTGGAGAAGCAGACGAAAACAGCTTTTCAAGATGGCAGCCATGGCAGCCATTTTGAACAATTGGATCATAATTATTTTGCAAACTGTATTTGTTTGTTTCCTTTTTGTAGATTTAAGGACGAATCAACAGCTACATATGGCGACTCTCTAGCGGTGGAGGAAAACCCCCTTCAAGCAGTATTTCAGACATGGATGGGTACCCAGGTAGAACCACAGACCTACAACTTGCGAGCCTGCTGGATAGCTTCCTCACATGAAATAAGTCGACACCCTCAATGGGATTCGAACACTGAATGGGATTCTGTACTAGATTCCTCCAATACTTCACACATAAATAAACCATACTGATCGAGAGTAGAAACCGAAAATCTATTCCAAGATTGCCAATTGATGAAGATATGGGATGCGTCTAGGCCAAACATATGACAGTTTCTTGGTGCTTGAATAAGCTTCCCAATTCCATAATGACACGTTATTAATCTAACGTCTGCATTGTTTATGTCAAATTCGGAATCGTTTGGGTCAGTATTTGAATTTACACTTGTGTTATGTTTATAAAACACTTCCGTTACGGGAATTTTATTTGGCACACACTTCATATTATGCTTCCATAGAGTATACAGTTGCTCCACGGAGGTCCCTGCACTGCCAGATAGAATGCCTTTTTGAATGTGTAAGCCCGACTAATAATTTGAGCACCGAATGTACAGTGGTGATATATGGGCCTGTGTTCATAATCCCACTGGAATAAATTCGAATCCTAGAACGTGGATGGTGCACTGTGACGCATTTTAATGTAAGTTGTAGACGTTCAAATGTCGATGCATTTTTCAAAATGATACCAATTTAATCTAATATCGCTCGCTATGCACATACATGTATATATGCAATGTCGCATTGACTACAACATTATAATTATGCTCGCCTGGTGAGAGTTATGATCGCTGGTCTAGATTATATACATTATAGACATGATATTACAACCACTTCACGTTTATTGCATTTTTTGCCTAATTGGATTTTTCATTTTCTGTGGCAATCTACAATCGGTGTCTTATAAGAGCAACACGCCGGATAGTGATTAGTTTAAACATTATTTATTTCAGTATAAATTTGTACACCTACATGTAATCAAGAAATTACGGTGTTCCGTTAGGGTCATCGCGGTATATAAAAAATGTAACGCGATGGTACGATGGCACGATGTCGATGGTACGATGGCACGATGGCGATGGTACGATGGCGATGGTACGATGGTACGATGTCGATGGTACGATGGCACGATGTCGATGGTACGATGGTACGATGTCGATGGTACGTGGTACGATGGCACGATGATAATAACACATCGTACCATCGTACCATCGACATCGTGCCATCGTACCATCGACATCGTGCCATCGTACCATCGACATCGTACCATCGTACCATCGACATCGTACCATCGTACCATCGACATCGTGCCATCGACATCGTACCATCGTACCATCGACATCGTACCAAAAGTATGTGTACGCAAAATGGGAACACTGAAATTGCAACCTAGGCAGGGGGTCCAGGGGCATGCTCCCCCTGAATTCTTTTTACATCGTAAAGGCGATTTCCTGCCATCTGAGGTATCTATGGATAATTTGATCACCGACATTTTTCAACCTTTTCAAAACTATGTGTACGCAGCTGCGTTTTTGCGTACGGGTAGCTACGCGCCTGGAAATATAGAACGGAAGTCGGCCGTTGGATGTTTTAATGAATGAAAAAAGTAGCCCGATTCCCACGCTCCAAGTATTATTATGTGCGTTAGGTCCTAATGGTGTTCATCAGTTTATGAATACATTTGCACTGGTATTGATTCATCGTAGACGACAGCAGTCGGAATGTAAATATACACGGTCGTGGAAGTCGTGATAGCGCAGTGGTAGCGCGTTCGCTTCAGGTGCGAAAGGCCCGGAGTTACACCAGGAATTAGGTCTCGAGAGTGATTTATATAAGTTGTAAGAACTTGTTTCGCAATCGAGCTTAAATATATTTGTATAAACTGAATATACACGCATGAACATTTAATGCGCATGCGTCACAGGAAGGCGATGGTACGATGGCACGATGTCGATGGTACGATGGCACGATGGCGATGGTACGATGGTACGATGTCGATGGTACGATGGCACGATGGTACGATGTCGATGGTACGATGGCACGATGTGCGATGGTACGATGGCACGATGTCGATGGTACGATGGTACGATGTCGATGGTACGATGGCACGATGCGATGGTACGATGGTACGATGTCGATGGTACGATGGTACGATGTCGATGGTACGATGGACGATGGACGATGCGATGGTACGATGGCACGATGTCGATGGTACGATGGTACGATGGCGTTGACCATCGTACCATCGTACCATCGACATCGTACCATCGTACCATCGTACCATCGACATCGTGTCATCGTACCATCGACATCGTGCCATCGTACCATCGGCATCGTACCATCGTACCATCGGCATCGTGCCATCGTACCATCGTACCATCGACATCGTACCATCGTACCATCGACATCGTGCCATCGTACCATCGACATCGTACCATCGTGCCATCGTACCATCGCCTTCCTGATTTCCCTCTATATACCGCGATGGCCCTAACGGAACACCGTAAGAAATGAACATTTTACATATAATTTAACAGCAGTAGACTGAAAGGGATTAGAACGAAAGAAAACTTGACACTGAAATTCTATAAATAGATTAGTTTAAACATTATTTATTTCAGTATGTGTACATGTAATCAAGAAATGAACATTTTACATATAACTTAACAGCAGTAGACTGAACGGGATTAGAACGAAAGAAAACTTATATAGTTCTTCTCCCTATATAGTTCTTCTCCCTATCAATTGATTGATATACAACAGGCAGGAAAATAATATATAATATAACAATGAAAATACGTGAAATCTATTCTAGGTATTTGCTAAAGAATTTCAGAACTTAATGTATTAGTGAGTCAATAGTTATTGATCTGACGGGTGTCACATAGTGTATATGTTAACTCTATACCAGTACGTTTCTTTGCGCATTCTGTATGTGTTACACAAACAGAACGCAGCAGTATAATAAAACATCCCATGGCACACCGTCTCAAGGGAAGGGCCGTTTTTTAATGTTGGTTATAACTTGTGGCCCGACCCTTTTGCAATGTTACATAAATGTATGTATGCATCTTATACATTGTTAATTTCTATTCTGTATCATGCATGTATGTCAACTGTACTGTTTAATATGCATATGCAATAACATTTGGTTAAATCTAAAACCTTCTCAAGTGTGGTCCATGGAGTTTAATCCTGGTCAGTGTGAGGTGCTGAGAATTACTCGCAAAAGTAAACCACTCAATTCCTCTTACAAACTCCACAACAGGGTACAAAAGACAACCGATGCCACTAAATACAAAGGTGTTACAATTAGTAAATATTTAAACAGGTATACCAATAAAAACAACCTTTCCTCTAAAGCTATTAACTCTCTCAGAGTCATTCAAATGATAAACGTGAAAACCAGAACTAAGAAGGTCAATGAAAAAGCTTACAACACCTATATTCGTCCCCAACTAGAATATTGCTCAATATTTGCACCACTGGCAAAAGTCTCACATCTTTAAAGCAGAAAATTGCAAAGATCAGCTGCACGCTATATCTGCAATTATTATACCAATACAAGCAATGTAACATTAATGAGTAATTCCCCGAATTAGCAAATACTTGAATATCGAAGAATACAATCATTAGTCATACATCTATACAACATCAGAAATAACTTAGTATACGTCGACCACAACAACCTAACGCATACAAGGAAGCTGAACCACTTAATTCCGCAGTCCTGAACCCAGTACCATATTAATTCTTCTATCCCACGAACAATACGTCTTTGGAATGGTCTCCTCCTGCTATGTACAGTCCAACACCAGCTTAACCATTCATACTGAGCCAATGGCCACTGTATCACTTATGTAACACTAATGCTTTTATCCTTAGTATGTACATATCTCTTTTTAACACTCTCTGTCTCAATTAATGTGACTTTTAACAACTGTCCCTGACAAGCACAGCTCAGTATTGAGTACTTGGAGTATAATGTAGATATAGATGTAGATGGGGGTGCATGTATGTGTGCATCGTAGCCTGCAAGACTACATACTCGACCCGCATATTTCTCGTCTACCGATCATTAAACACGTTTATTTATACCGTGGGAGTTGATTTGAACAGCCATGTTATGATTTGTCAATGGCAGATAACATGTAATTTTGCTCTGGAATAAATAGGAAATATGCCTCAACCACCGCCTCGAAAGGTACATCAAGATGACGTGTTTGATAAATTATTTTCCTATCTAATTAATGCAACACATGACAGTTTGGTGAATTTCTTGAAATCTATTTATTGTAGGTGAAACCGAGCGTTCAATTGAAAACACTGCACAATGAACAAGTATCAAGACTGCAAGCAAAGCATCAACAAGAATGTGATCTACTGGAGGATATCAGGTGGGTATTCTCATTCACAGTTTATCCATATAATAAATGATGACTATTGTGCATGATTTTCTTAAACTGTCATTCTGAATTTTCACTATTGTACGGTAGCCAGAGGCAAATTTCAACAGAGACAATCTAGGTGGTTGGGGGGTGGGCATAATCCCCCTAAAAAGTCTTGGGGGTTTAGAAGCAATTTCCTGCGTTTTATGATTTAATGAATGTACACGTGTAATTATGTACCGACCTTTCAGCTCTCTAGCAGTCAACATTTATACAGCAAAGGGATATTTTTTAAATTTTATTTAATTAATTTTTTTTTGCTTTCGAAATTTTAACCGAGGCTACGGGCCTGGAATTTTGATTTAGATTTTACAAATTTATTATAGTTTGATGGCGAAACAAGTTCTTATATAACTTTTATTCATCACTCTCGAGACCTCATACCTGAGGCAATGTGGAATTTAAATGTGCGGGTCTCAAACTCTGGGCCTTACGCACCTTAAGTGGAAGTCGTGATAGCGCAGTGGATGCGCGTTCGCTTCAGATGTGAAAGGTCCGGAGTTCTAGCCCCGCTTGAGCCATTACGATTGTGCCCTTAGGCAAGGCATTTAATTTCCACGTTGCCTCTTCGCTCTCCCTCATGGCGATGGATTCCATCAGAAATGAGGTCTCGAGAGTGATTAATATAAGTTATAAGAACTTGTTTCGCAATCGAGCTAAAATACATTTGTATAAACTAAGCGTATGCGCTATCACAACTTCCACACATTTTTGATGTAAAAGATGTTACTTAGTGCTGTCTAATTAATTGTTCAATCTGTATCTGTTGTCGTAGTGTTGAATTACATAGCAGGACCATTGCTGTGGAAGTCATGATAGCGTAGTGGTAGCACATTTGCTTCATGTCCGAAAGGTCTGGAGTTCGGGTCCCGCTTAGCCATATGATTGTGCCTTTAGGCAAGGCATTTAATTTCCACATTGTCTCTTCTCTCTCTCTCCTCGTCGCAATGGATTCCAGCAGGATTTATACGTCACATGAGCGTTTGAAACTGCGTTAGACTATGGACCGCCGTATCCGCCTTATAAAACGAACATATAAAAACTCAACATGTAACATTTGAATAAGACAAAGGCTGAGAGCTCAAATCCGAATTATTGATTCCGCAGTCGGGGCTAACAGAACTATTTTCTATATTATTTTACACTAAATCAACTCGGGATAGCGTAGTGGTAGCACGTTATCTTCAGGTGTGAAAGCCTTGAGTTCGAGCCCCACTGGAACCGTTACGATTATGCCCTTAGGCAAGGCATTTAATTTCCACATTGCCTCTTCTCTCTCCTCATGGCAATGGATTCCAGCAGGATTGAGGTCTTGAGAGTGATTAATATAAGTTGTAAGAACTTGTTTCGCAACCGAGCTAAAATAAATCAAGCCCGTCATATGAATATATAAATTGTAGGCTTTTGTAGCTGAGCTGTACTGCGCTTTAACCAGGCCTAATCGACAAGAGTATGGAATCGCATCTAGATCACTCTGTATCCGTCTCCTATTTCTCAGGGGCGTCTCTCTCTATATAACAATAATACTGATAAGGAACCTCGTCATGGCCTCTAGGGTGGCTGGTATGGGCAGGCAGTGAAGATACACAATGAACCTGACTTCATGAATGTCAATGCATCATCATGAATGTCAATGTTTCATCATGAATGTCAATGTATCATCATTAATGTCAATGTTTCATCATGAATGTCAATGTTGTATCATCATGAATGTCAATGTTGTATCATGATAAATGTCAATGTTGTATCATGATGAATGTCAATGTTGTATCATGATGAATGTCAATGTTGTATCATGATGAATGTCAATGTTGTATCATGATGAATGTCAATGTTGTATCATGATGACTGTCAATGTATCAACATTAATGTCAATGCATCAACATGAATGTCAATGCATCACGAGACTACCTACATAAATATTTTTGTTATATTTAAAGTAGAATTCTGAAATCCGTGGAAATATTTTGCGGTATGAAGCTTAAACAAATTATATTCACATAATTATGTAATTGTACACGTGATTTCCATAAAGAAATTGGAATTCTGAAATATCCAAGAAATAGTGAGAGAGAAAAATGTCTGTACTGGGATTCTTTCTTCGGACCTCTGGATCTGTAGCCCAATTCTCTATCCATTATACTAAATCTTCAACTTCATCTGACAACATGGTAGATTACAGAAATATTTTGCAGATGCTCACGCGTTCTTGCTAAGCGTCTTGTTATAGAATAAATATGGCAGCCAGTTTTCTCTCGACTCGAAAATTTAAATTGTAATTGTTAAAAACAAACTATTTCTATTTGTGTGTTATTACTATCGTTCCATTTGCATTTATTTTATTTGCCGAAAAATGTTTATACTGTACCATAATATTGTGTTTGTTGATTTTGTTCGACTTTCAAATATCGTTTGCTTCCAGATGACATAGATTTATTTAATCTAGGTCATTAAAAACTGCTGGACCTCCATCATTGAGTCCATTTAGATTGTAGCTCCTTTCCAGAAATACTTGCGGTACAAATATTTATTTAGATAGATAACGACACTCTTTTCTCAACTCACGTTGCTGGAAAGCTCGCTATTCGAGCGGTTCAGGTCCGCTATTCGAGCGGTTCAGGTCCACTATTTGAGTGGTTCAGGCCCGCTGTTTGAGTGGTTAAGGCCTGCTATTCGAGCTGTTCAGGCCCACTATTCGAGCAGTTCAGGCCCACTATTCGAGCTGTTCAGGCCCGCTATTCGAGTGGTTCAGGCCCGTTTGCTTAGAGCTCGATGACTCCCCGTACTCAATGCTCAGGGATCCCTCTGTCTGAATGTTTGTCTGCGCCACTTCTGTCGCCAATTGAAAAAACTGTAGCCAATTAAAAAAACTTGGAGCCAAATAAGAGCCATATAGTTCGCAAATAAATGTTTGACAAAACAATGTGCAAAAAAAAAAGTTGCGCCAAATATTTTCGCCAATTCACCGACACGGGAACCCGGAATGCTGAATATAACTGGGAGGCGCTTGTCAGGGACTGGTTAAAAATCTCATTAAGTGAGACAGAATGTTAAAGTGAACTACATACTACGGTTTAAAACAGACATTAGGGTAACACGAATGGTACAGTTGCCAACCGCTCAGTAAAAATGGTTGCGCTGGGGCCGGACTGTATACGTACATAGTAGGGGACGTATTGTTCTGGGGAAGGTAATAACTTATTTACAGTATGTACAACGTTCACCATTCTAATACCTAGTCTAGATTCTATATAGATATATTGATAAACTATAGCCTATATGTACATACTTATACCAGGGAGAAGTTTATGGTATGCAAGGGACAAGTTTATTGTATACAAGGGAGAAGTTTATTGTATACAAGGGAGAAGTTTATGGTATGCAAGGGAGATGTTTATGGTATGCAAGGGAGATATTTATGGTATACAAGGGAGAAGTATATGGTATGCAAGGGAGATGTTTATGGTATACAAGGGAGATGTTTATGGTATGCAAGGGAGGTGTTTATGGTATACAAGGGAGATGTTTATGGTATACAAGGGAGATGTTTATGGTTGGGGGGGTTTTGGTATACAAGGGAGATGTTTATGGTGTGCAAGGGAGATGTTTATGGTGTGCAAGGGAGATGTTTATGGTGTGCAAGGGAGATGTTTATGGTGTGCAAGGGAGACGTTTATTGTGTGCAAGGGAGATGTTTATGGTATGCAAGGGAGAAGTTTATTGTGTGCAAGGGAGATGTTTATGGTGTACAAGGGAGAAGTTTATTGTGTGCAAGGGAGATGTTTATGGTATGCAAGGGAGATGTTTATGGTGTGCAAGGGAGATGTTTATGGTATGCAAGGGAGATGTTTATTGTATACGAGGGAGTGGAAGTCGTGATAACACAGTGGTAGCGCGTTCACTTTAGATGTTTATTGTATACGAGGGAGTGGAAGTCATGATAACACAGTGGTAGCGCGTTCACTTTAGGTGCGAAAGACCCATCTTTGTGTTAACTCTTTGCATGATAATGGTGAAAATAGTCAAATATGTCAGGAAATGAATTCATATATTTCCAGAGATTTCAAAAACACATAAAGGAAAAATGCTAACAAGGGTAACAATGTTTTTAATCAATGAAGTTATCATCATATTCAAACTTATCTGACTGTAAAGCAATGTTTTAAAAACTTATAAAGAAGGATTTTATAGTGAACAAATGTCATATGTATTACGTAATAATTTAAGGAATGAATCGCGGGTCAATAGTTTCCATCGGTATGAATTACATTGGGCGTGGTTAAAGTGTGTGGAGGCCGAAGACATCCATGCTAACTCTAAGCACGTCCAATGTACCGTAGTTCATACGCCGATGGAAACTATTAACCCACGATTCATTACTTATATTTACATTAATTATTCTTTTTCAATGACACAAAGAAAATACAGCACTCTTTGAATTTAAAATGTTTTTAGTCCAGATTTGCAACTTACCGGCTGCTAGAACAGGTAAATAGATCATCCTTGGAACAGTGTAAACTGTGTAAGACACGCCCTTTCTCACAATGAACACTGCCTAACACTGCAAATGCGCATGCCCGAAACCTCGAGTGCACATGTCAGCTGCATATCATTAGTTGGAAACCCTCATACGAAATTGTAACACATGCGTTCATCTTAGGAAATGCAATAGCGATGTAAATATTTTAAGAGTAACTCATTTGGATTACTTTTGCTTTTATCACTTTTGGAAGGTATGTGTGATTTCACAACCGGTCTTCACCAGTATTTATCAGAATAAATTGTATCAGCCGGCAACTGAAGAGCTCAAATCGTGGCATGCAAATGACGTACTATATATTGAATGTGCATATCCCCGCATTGTAGACGACGCTGACTATGAATATAACGTTTCTATGTATAATTATTCACTGTTGATTGCATGTCTGGTGCGCACCCCTGGTTCTCTTTGTAAGCAATTATTTGGATAATTTTGACATTCAAAACAGCAGGATTGAACACTAAAGTTACTAAATTCTCTTGTTCTATTATGCAGGCCCGTAGCCACACGGAGGCACACCGAGGCAGCTGCCTTTGTTAAAATTCCCAAAGCAAAATAAAAATGAAAAATTAAATAAATAAAATGCAAACAATATCCCTTTGGTGTATAAAATGTTGACTGCTAGAGAGCTGAAAGATCAGTACATAATTATACGTCTAAACTCATTAAATCAGAAAATGCAGGAAATCACTTCCATACCCCACACCTTTGAGGGGAACATGCCCCTGGACCCTGCTCGATTGCCTCGGTTGAAATTTGCGTCTGGCTACGGTACTGTTATGAATTCTGTGTCCTGAAGGTTGCTGTCTGTCAAATCTCTCCCCTGAGAACATTTATGTTCGACATTTCTTGGCATAATGAGGCAGTTGGTACAGCTACAAAAATCTTCAACACACACCGGATTGGATTTGTCTTCCTGAACGCTGTTGTTGATGTCAATTCGTTTTTCTGTATATTCTGGTTAAAATTAAATATTCTCAGACTCCTTTGCACACAAATTTAACATTTTGGGGAATTAAGATGCGATTATAAAGCAATTTTGGTGAAAGTGTCGGAGAATTTATTTTGCGTACACTGTATTGCCTTATATGGAAACGGGTGCTATGACTACACAGGTAACAGAAATGGTGGCGGCCTACATGTACATTTTGTATATGGCTGTCGTCTGTTGAACGAGGGAGAGAAAAGAAGCAACGTGGATTTTAAATACCTTACCTAAGGGCATAATCGTAACGGCTCCAGTGGGGCTCAAACTCCGGGCCTTTCGCACCTGAATCGACTGCGCTATCACGACTTCCTGTTCAAATTGACTATCACAATTCTAAATGGGTTGTTATCATTATATACCAGTATTACACAAGTGTTTCATTGAACAATTCAACCACAGTTTATAGGTACTTAAAAAACCTTATATTATCTTGTTTTGGATAGGAATGTCCATTTAAATTGTCTCACCCACTTTAGTGAAAAAGCGAGACTTAAGTTTAAACTTTTTTTATTTTACAATGATTGTGAAACAAACTTTAGTTTAGACAAGTTATATTAATCACTCTCGTTTGTACGGATGAAACCGTATATGTGGTCAAACCCACATGTCCGATCTGGCGACCACCGTACCATCTCACATACTCCCGAGCCGAGGATCTAACCTGGGTTGCATTGGAGAGAAACGAGTATGCTATTACCACTGCGGCGTGCGCTAATAGGACAGTAAGATTAAGCATACTGTGCCTTTCCGGTGACAGCGATGGAAAAACAATTAATTTAATGCAAGCATACTGTTTCTAAGGGTTGGGCTGTTCCCGGCCCCTCTCACCTCCCAACAAGTCCCACCCCAAGAGTGACAACAAACTTGAATTGTGACAAAGAATAGTCTGATTTCAATAAAAACCTCAAAACATCATCATTTCGCAAAAACTATCAAAGGTATTACTTTGAAACTTGCATCTGCAGTAAGTCCTCCACCTGTCTGATTAGCACAGTGGTTAGCATGCTCGCTTCTCACCAATGCAGCCCGGGGTTTGATCCTCGGACCAGGAAGTATGTGAGATGGTACAGTGGTCGCCAGATCGGACAGGTGGGTTTTCTCCGAGTACTCCGGTTTCCCCCCACACGAATGACCACATATACGCTTTCATCCGCGCCAACGAAAATGATTAACATAAGTTGTTAGAACTTGCTTCGCAATCGTAAAATAAATAAAGTTTAAACTTTAGTCCTCCACCCTACCCTGCCAGTGACCTTGAACTTAAAATTTGGCCAAAAATGAGTAGAATTTCAGATATTATTTATGCTCAATACAAACGTCAAGAATAAACGTCGATGGTATTGTTTTGAAACTTTGCATACACATCCCATGATTCTCTACGCCCAAGTAAGTCCCCCAACCTTCCACTGACTTTGAACTTCCACTGGCAGTCAACTTGAAATTTTTTTTTTATTTCGCTGAGTGCTGAACCAGCACTTAAGCAGTCATTCGCACGTTGCTAGACACCCTTGGGGCTGTGGCCATGTTCAAAGTATGTATTTCGGCTGGCTTTCCTCGCAGGGCCTCATTTCTCTGTGTTTTAAAAAAAAAGGTTAATAAGACGTTTGATACAATTTCAAAAATAGAATAGAACTTGTAAATAAATGTGTGTTTGTTTTTTACATTTATTTATCGTTGCTACCGGTTACCCATATGAGCGACGCCTCCTGAAGAGATTAGTCATTTTAGATTTTGGAGGATAGTGCAATGATACAGACAGAGACCCATTCCCGAGTCTCCTCTGGTTCTTTTACATGCACAGTGTAAAGCACCGACATGAGACCTCGGTTTAACGTCCCATCTGAAAGACTGTTAATTTTATTAGGGTCAGACGGGGGATCGAACCTGTGATCCCTGGATTACCAGTCCAGCGTGTTACCACTGGACTACAGATCCGTCTGTCTGCAGTTTTGCATGTGTACTATATATGTGTAAAAGTGTGAAGTAAAAAGTAAAGTGTTTGTTTATTATAGTGTCACCCCTATTTAAAGGGCCAGCCATTTCAGACTTATGAGGCACCTCTTTTTATGAACATCAGTACTTCCCGTATCCTATGCTTGTATGCCAGGCTGGTAGGCAATCGGTAACCATTATTTAACCCTTTCCCTCATAGAAGCACCTATTGACGCCATTACCAATATGACATACATTGACAATGTAGTAGCCAAACCAATGTTCATAAATTAATGCAGACCAGAATCTCATGTAGTCCCAGTAATATCTATGGAGGTGGGATAGATATGGCGACTACTTATCCACTGCATGATAGCTAATGGCTGTCGCATGATAGCTAATGGCTGTCGTTTGTATGGAGATATAATAGTATATTAACATAAATCTCTATGAAGTCCCAGTAATATCTGTGGAGGTGGGATAGATATGGCGACTACTTATCCACTGCATGATAAGCTAAATGGCTGTCGTTTGTATGGAGATGTAATTGTATATTAACCTAAATCTCTATGAGGGAAAGGGTTAACTAGCTGGCGGCTCACCAACCGGCCATATCAGAACAAACCCCTGACACGGTTCGAGTCTTAATAATGGAAAAACCGATGACTTCATAACATATATTCTTACGATTTGTTTTTTTTTTAAAAAGTTTATCACGGTATGTGTAAATATGATTGGGTAGATTTATATATAATGAATAAACAAAGTGTCTGACTTCACCAAAAAATGTTTTTAAAAAATGAAATTTAATAAAAATGAAATTTATGTACCATGCATACCCTTCCTAGCAATGCTCAAATTAGGTGACTTTGTCTTAAAACTAGGTCACTAGGTCAAATGAGTACCAAAGTTTCAAAAATCTTCTCATCTGTAAATTGATAATTATTAGTGTGAATGTAATGCCATTTTGTGTACTGTATACATACTATTTATTATTGGCCATTGTTTTATTTTGGCTAATTTAGCGAGTTGTGGTCTGCAGCGCCAATATTAAATCTACCGCCAATATTATATACAGAAATATTTTTAAAAGGGGAAATAACTGGTCTATGCTACGGTTCAGTCTGATATCCGTACCATACTGCACGTATAAATATGACTGGAGAATGCAGTACACGCCAAACAGATAAATATGACTGGAGAATGCAGTACACGCCAAACAGATAAATATGACTGGAGAATGCAGTACACGCCAAACGGATAAATATGACTGGAGAATGCAGTACACGCCAAACAGATTAATCAAACTCCTCGCGTGTTCGCGAAGCAAAATGAAAACGTTTTATTAATCATTTATTTATTGTTAGAATGTTTTATTAATCATTTATTGATTGTCTCCCGCTACAATCATGTTATTTGCGACAATGCCTCTAGTAGAATAGTTAGTCATTTTATTATTTTGGAGGATAGTGCAAGTGCAGAAAGATGCATACCGTGTTCTTTTACATGCACAGCCTATAGCACCAACATTTTATTATTTTGGAGGATAGTGCAAGTACAGAAAGATGCATCCCTTGTTCTTTTACATACCCAGCCTATAGCACCAACATTTTATTATTTTGGAGGATAGTGCAAGTGCAGAAAGATGCATCCATTGTTCTTTTACATGCCCAGCATATATCACCAACATTTTATTATTTTGGAGGATAGTGCAAGTGCAGAAAGATGCATCCATTGTTCTTTTACATGCCCAGCATATATCACCAACATTTTATTATTTTGGAGGATAGTGCAAGTGCAGAAAGATGCATCCATTGTTCTTTTACATGCCCAGCATATATCACCAACATTTTATTATTTTGGAGGATAGTGCAAGTGCAGAAAGATGCATCCATTGTTCTTTTACATGCCCAACCTATAGCACCAACATTTTCATCTAAAACACTGTTAATATAATGATGGTGGGTGGGAGAGGGGATCGAACCTGCGATCCATGGGTTTGCATTCCAACATGTTAGTCACTATGGATAACTGTGTGACCCAGTCCTGGTTCCTTAACCCTTTCAACACCACAGGCCTCTAAATAGGCTTACAAAAAGTGTAGATCCAGATGAGCCGGCTCGTGACGAGCCGTCTCATCAGGATCTGCACTTTTTGCCAGTAATATTACTATTTTTAGAGAAAAAGTAACTATTTTGATAAATGAACTGGTCCAAATGTAATTTTCTTATTAATTTATTGGTCTAAAAATATGATGCACCAGTCCATGCTAGTTACTTGGTGTTGAATGGGTTAAACCTGATAAATTTACACTTGTAGCTTGCACTGGTGGTTAATGTATGTATGTTCCTTTAATGTCAAACCCTTCACGGGGACTTAGACATGTTTTCCTGGGCAGGCTTAGCTGACCTAAGCGATTAACCAGTACTAAGCAATGTGTGTGAGGTGCCTTGCTCAATGACACTACATACGTGGCCTGACCGAGTATCAAACCCGGGACCGTTCGAGTCCAAATCTGACGCTCTACCACTGGACCACGGACGCCAAGTTAAATCAACTTTCGATATATTACTCATTTGCAGGAACGGAAATAGGAAATAATTAGAAAACATTTAATTGATTTCTGAAAATAGTTTCTTTTTCTCGGTTACTATCAGTTCTCATCATCTATACAGGCAGATCTGTATATCAGCTGCGATCTATCACATTATTTGTATATCAAGCACTTGTTATCAGCATAGGTGTAGATAGAAACTGGTTCCTGGCCATCATTTAGCTTTAATGGGCACTACTATAGAAAGCTTGGCTTGAGGTTTTTGCCCTCAAGGTCAGACACCACTATTGAAATTTCCATAGGTCACCATTATAACACACAGTGCCATTATATGTTCCCCTGGTCAGAAACCACTATTGGAGTTTCCATAGGCCACCATTATAACACACAGTGCCATTATATGTTCCCCTGGTCAGACACCGCTATTGGAGTTTCCATAGGCCACCATTATAACACACAGTGCCATTATATGTTCCCCTGGTCAGACACCGCTATTGACATTTCCATAGGCCACCATTATAACACACAGTGCCATTATATGTTCCTCAACCATCGTTTGGCACAAAAGACAGTAGTTTTCAACAGACTGACCAATGAGCAACAATAAGAAAATTACATTTGGACCAGTTCATTTATCAAAATGGGTAATTTTTGTCTAAAAATAGTATTATTACTTGAAAAAAGTGCAGATCCTGATGAGACGGCTCGTCACGAGCCGGCTCATCTGGATCTACACTTTTTTGTAAGCCAATTTAGAGGTCTGTGGTGTTGAAAGGGTTAAGCTTGATCCATCCATAAGTCAAGGGTACTTTGTGCACTTATGATGACATCCATTATGACAATAGTTTTTACTGTCAGTTTTGGAATGAATCTGGGCTCAATTTCAGATATCTGGTTGACTCTATTCAATTACATATCATAAAAAACACAAATCCTGTTATTCTATATGTGTGGATTTGTTATATATCTGTATCGTTTATGCAATAAATTAATTATCTGTTGAATAGTTTGTCTTTCCGTAATACATTTTCACAGTTTATCAGCACAGTTCACATTGATTAAATGAATATATTTAAAAAAAATAAATATTTTTACAAATTTATTTTGCTAGTTTCTCGGTCATAGGTTGAGATATTACTTTCATCACATTTCTTGGACAGACAGACAGACAGACAGACAGACAGACAGACAGACAGACAGACAGACAGACAGACAGACAGACAGACAGACAGACAGACAGACAGACAGACAGACAGACAGACATGACAATTAGTATGTGTAATTATGTGTTATATTGTCTCCAGCATGTTTCACTTCATTTTCATCCTAATGACCCTTTATTTTAAACCATGTGTTCGCTTGAAAACATAAGTTAATCAGGGTTCCACTGTCGGTCGTCAATGGCGCCAATTGCGACAAAAAACAAATATTGGCGCTAAATTTTGTGAATTGGCGAAAATATTTGGCGCATTTTTTTTTTTTGGGCACATGTTTTGTCAAATTCATGGCTGCAAATATTTATTTGTGAACTATATGGATCTTAGTTGGCGCCAAGTTTTTTTAATTGGCGACGGAAGTGGCGCAGACAAACATTCAGACAGAGGGAACCCTGGTTAACGATATCAATTTGGCAAATGATAAAGAAATGATTAAATACATATAACTATAAATGTTGTATACTTTCAGGATGTTTGCAAGACAAAGATCAGTCATAGAGAAAGAGTATGCTCAGGTATGTTAATAGTTATCATAATTTATGCTAATGTTCGTAAATCAAATCTTGTAGAGACATACAACCTTGTTTAACATACATCCTTGCTGTAATCCATCCTCCTCTCAAGCTTGTTAATCTTTCCATTCACCACTTTACCCTCCAATATCATCTATTTATTATAGAAGTTATGTATACTATTTGGGTATATGCATAACTATGAAGACTGTACATGCCTTATTAGCGATTATATTGTTAGACCATTTTCAGATTGGTGGCCATTTTGAATAGTTTGAATATTTCAAATTGCCTAAAAGTGAGAACTTCACACCCACCTGGATATCATTATATATGTCCTATAGATAAATAATCAACAGAAAAAAACAATTTATCCAGGAATTTGGGATTCAGGCCCCTACTGCCGGACTATCACCCCCATCAAGAAGTTTTCCTTAATTACACACATGCATATTTATTTTCCTTGTTACTGTCCCATATTCAAACAAGTTGCACTGACTGTCTCTCATTTTTGACTCCTTCCCTACCCGTCAATCATTATTTTCCCAATTACATCAAGCCTACACTCCTTTGCCTCATGCTTTTCCCCAAATCCCTCAAGCTTATTGACCCCTTTATTCAGATTTGTTACTCTCTCCTCAAGCTTGTCCCCTTTCTATTTCTATCAGGCTCGTTACTCTCTCCTCAAGCTTGTCCCCTTTCTATTTCTATCAGGCTCGTTACTCTCTCCTCAAGCTTGTCCCCTTTCTATCGGGCTCATTACTCTCTCCTCAAGCTTGTCCCCTTTCTATCGAGCTCATTACTCTCTCCTCAAGCTTGTCCCCTTTCTATCGAGCTCATTACTCTCTCCTTAAGCTTGTCCCCTTTCTATCGGGCTCATTACTCTCTCCTTAAGCTTGTCCCCTTTCTATCGGGCTCTTTACTCTCTCCTCAAGCTTGTCCCCCTTTCTATCGGGCTCATTACTCTCTCCTCAAGCTTGTCCCCTTTCTATCGAGCTCATTACTCTCTCCTCAAGCTTGTCCCCTTCTATCGAGCTCATTACTCTCTCCTCAAGCTTGTCCCCTTTCTATCGAGCTCATTACTCTCTCCTCAAGCTTGTCTCCTTTCTATCGGGCTCGTTACTCTCTCCTCAAGCTTGTCCCCTTTCTATCGGGCTCGTTACTCTCTCTTCAGGTTGTCCCCTTTCTATCGGGCTCGTTACTCTCTCCTCAAGCTTGTCCCCTTTCTATCGAGCTCGTTACTCTCTCCTCAAGCTTGTCCCCTTTCTATCGAGCTCGTTACTCTCTCCTCAAGCTTTCCCCTTCTACCAGGATCTTTACTCTCTTCTCAAGCTTGTCCCCTTTCTATCGGGCTCGTTACTCTCTCTTCAAGCTTGTCCCCTTTCTATCGGGCTCGTTACTCTCTCCTCAAGCTTGTCCCCTTTCTATCGGGCTCGTTACTCTCCAAGCTTGTCCCCTTTCTATCGGGCTCATTACTCTCTCCTCAAGTTTGTTGTCCCCTTCTACCAGGATCGTTACTCTCTCCTCAAGCTTGCCCCTTTCTATCGAGCTCGTTACTCTCTCCTCAAGCTTATCCCCTTCTACCAGGATCTTTACTCTCTTCTCAAGCTTGTCCCCTTTCTATCGGGCTCATTACTCTCTCTCAAGCTGTCCTTTCTATCGAGCTCGTTACTCTCTCCTCAAGCGTGTCCCCTTTCTATCAGGCTCGTTACTCTCTCTTCAAGCTTTTTCCCCCTTCTACCAGGATCTTATCTCTCTCATCAAGCTTGTCCGCCTTCTACCAGGATCTTAGCTCTCTTCTCAAGTTTGTCCCCCTTCTACCAGGATCTTAGCTCTCTCCTCAAGCTTGTCCCCCTCTACCAGGATCTTAGCTCTCTCCTCAAGCTTGTCCCCCTTCTACCAGGATCTTAGCTCTCTCCTCAAGCTTGTCCCCCTTCTACCAGGATCTTAGCTCTCTCCTCAAGCTTGTCCCCCTTCTACCAGGATCTTAGCTCTCTCCTCAAGCTTGTCCCCCTTCTACCAGGATCTTAGCTCTCTCCTCAAGCTTGTCCCCCTTCTACCAGGATCTTAGCTCTCTCCTCAAGCTTGTCCCCCTTCTACCAGGATCTTAGCTCTCTCCTCAAGCTTGTCCCCCTTCTACCAGGATCTTAGCTCTCTCCTCAAGCTTGTCCCCCTTCTACCAGGATCTTGGCTCTCTCCTCAAGCTTGTCCCTTCTACCAGGATCTTAGCTCTCTCCTCAAGCTTGTCCCCCTTCTACCAGGATCTTAGCTCTCTCCTCAAGCTGTCCCCTTTACCAGGATCTTAGCCCTCTTCAAGCTTGTCCCCTTCTACCAGGATCTTAGCTCTCTTCAAGCTGTCCCCCTTCTACCAGGATCTAGCTCTCTCCTCAAGCTTGTCCCTCTTCTACCATGATCTTAGCGCTCTCTCAAGCTTGTCCCCCTTCTACCAGGATCTTAGCTCTCTCCTCAAGCTTGTCCCCCTTCTACCAGGGTTTTAGCGCTCTCCTCAAGCGTGTTGTCCCTCTTCTACCAGGTTCTTAGCGCTCTCCTCAAGCTTATCCCCTTTCCATCAGACTCGTTACTCTCTCCATAAGCTTGTTGTACCCTAATTTGCCTCTCACTTGTTTCCTTCCTGCAAGCTTGCTGTCCCACTTCCGTTCAGCTCTTTCTCTCTACAAGTTTGTTACCCACCTTTAAACTTGTCGATCATGTTGACATCAGATCACTCTCCATTCACACAAACATGTTTATTTATTATCAATCTTGTTAGCATCCATTCATTTAACTCTTTGAATTGTTTTCAGCTACAAATCAGAAAAACACATTTACGAATTTACGGCTGCTACAATTATTTGAACTATTTATAGCCTTTATTTGACCCAGCATGCAAAGAGTTAAGCCTGTCTACCTTCCATCAGCTGTAACTATTTGACCATAGAGTAGTTGAACTTTAATACTGGTGTTCAGATGTTAAACAATGCACCTGCTCTATCATTTAATATGCGAAGATAAATACCTAATTACTGTTTTACAACCCTATTAAAACAACATTTGCAGGCAATGATCAATACAGAAATGTACACCTGTGGATCCATCTGCTGTGTATGTTGTTCTATGGTTATATAATATAAAGTAATGTAGTGTTTGTTTATTATAGTGTCACCCCTATTTAAAGGGCCAGCCATTTCTGACTTATGAGACACCTCTTTTTATGAACATCAGTACTTCCCGTATCCTATGCTTGTATGCCTGGCGCCAGGCTGGTTGGCAATTGGTAACCATTATTTAACTAGCTGGCGGCTCACCAACCAGCCATATCAGAACGAACTGACGAGATTCGAACCTTCGAACCGTAATATATGTTGCTGTAGCTGCCTATTTGTTCATACCAGTACTCTACTACTGATGGGGCTGAACTATCATATCATTGCCTTACCGGTCTACAGACCCCTAAGGTTTGTCGATGGATAACTTATAGTCAGTCACTTTTATTGCAGATGAAATATTATTGCTATATACCATATTTTACCAGTCATACAAGATACAAGATACAAAATTAATTTTGAGTCGGCATGATTAAACAATGAACATTAGCTATGTCATAAGTGGATCTCGGCCATATGTCGAGGGTCATATTTTGGATTTAAAATGATGATTTTAAGCAGGATCAATCTATTAGTCAGGGATCATTCTAGAGGGCGATGTGGGCGAAATTGTCGCCCTAGGGACCCTGACTTCGCCCTCTGGGGGCCCCACTTCTCCCTTTTTTTGTTTTGTTTTTACGATTTTCAAACAAAATTTTGACTAGTAAGAATCACTGGCCCATTATAAAGCACTCCTTCTATTCAAATGTTGTATTTAATGGTTGTACTGTGCATTTGAACCCTATTTTGCAGAAGTATATTAAAGAACACCATTTATGGAAGTGATCACGCGCTTTCTAACTTCTCCCAAAAATTCTGACCTAGAATGAACCCTGATTAGTCGAGGGTACTTTGTGGACTTGTGAAATTCAATTACGACAATGGTTTTTTGCCTCATTTTTTAAGGAAACTGAGCTGAATTTGAGATATCTGGTTGACTTTATTCCATTACTTATCATCAAAAATACACTGATGCACAACAATAACTTATGAAGTTTGTTTTACTATGGTTTATAATGTAAATAATTGTCTAAGCAAATTGTTACCGTATTTAGCTATGTATAGTGCGCACATTTTTACTGAAATCCTCATCCATTTTATCTACTGCGCATTATACACCAGTAAAGACATCAGGACATTTTTTTCCGGACCAAAATTGACCAATATATCATGAAATTCGACCCGAACGGCCCCACAGTCATTCTATAATTTGTTACATTCGACAAACGTTATAAACTAGCTATTAAAACCAGTTGCCGATAGTCTATATAAATAAATGAAATGAATAAGACCACAAAATTAGCATATATTGCGTTTATTTTGGCAAACTTTGAAGGATTTAATTGAAATTACTAAATGCATAAAAAATGGCGATTTGATAACATCACGTGGTTTTATCGTATGTAATATTTCCCGTACTTTTCGCGTACTTCGCCGCATAAAGCGACGCTGCCTTCGTACGATATCATAGAGGTAAAGAAACCTTGTAATTATAGTTTATTTGATTTAATATACCGTATGTTTTTAAATACGACATGATTAAAGACACGATGTGTTGGTTATTTTTACGGGAAATATTTACTATGTACTTTTTTTGGCTGCAGTATTTCAATTGTTTGTAGCGATAATTAATTTCGACAAACCATTCACAATGGGTACCAGTTAATTAGGTAGGCTACACGTGTTGAGAAGTTTGAGCATCTGCTGACATGTTTGAGAACGTGTTGAGACGTTTGAGAACGATATGTATGTAATTTTCATGAAATCATGCCTGAGTGCGTTACCGTTCCTTGATGAGGTATCTCGAGTGATTAATATAAGTTGTAAAAATCACGGAGCACAATTTTTAGCGATTCTTGAGAAATGTTAAATTTTGACTTGGAAAATTGCATTTTTCACGTGCACAGTATTTCGTGCCAAATCGTGGGTGCGCATTATACACGATAGCGCACTATACATAGCTAAATACGGTATATTAAATCAAATAAAACAGGCATAAATAAAGTTCCAAGAATAATTGTCTAAGCAAATTGTTATATGAAATCAAATAAAACAGGCATAAATAAAGTGCCAAGAATAATTGTCTAAGCAAATTGTTATATGAAATCAAATAAAACAGGCATAAATAAAGTTCCAAGAAATAAAACAAACAATTACCTGTTTTGTTTCACATTTTGTTTGCATGTTATCTCCTCCATAAGTCGACCTAGTTTTTTCATTACATTTCTAGATGAGAAAAATGTTGACTTATGGCCAGGAATATACGGTAATGTGATCATTCTTGCATGCACTTGACTAAACTCAGATTGCATAACATCTTTTAAAATAAAACTACAATTACAGTCACATGTCGTCAAAAAAAAGGACCTGTTTTCGGACAACCAATCAAATTTCATGTAACAGAAATGTGTGTTTTCTGGCATTTTCACATGACTGGCACGTGACCTTGTACAGTAAACCATAAGGCATTGCCCGTTCCAAAACAAATATTTCTTTTTATCACATAACTTTACTTGTATTCAGTGTAATACAGTCCATGACATATATTCTTATATGACCACACGTTTAATAACACCTGGAAGGATTCTGATTGGTCGCGGCATGACATTGACAGCTTGCAATAGACATTTGACATATACCTGTTGTTTTTATTTGTTGAAAATCAACTGCTTATTCACCACTAATGTAGGATCCACCCAGGATATATATATAGGATCCTACATTAGTGGTGAATAAGCAGTTGATTTTCAACACCTCTCTACTTATGGGATATCTACGGTACACGTGAATGACATTAATTAAAACATATACATATTATGATTATTTGTCTGTTTTGTTAATTTTCCTGTTTGGCAGTTGTAGCTTGTACCATATAAACCAAGCACCTGTTACTGACAGCAGTGACATCATTTGCAAACCTATTCGAAAACAGGTGGGGTACGAAATGAGTGCGATTGACCATGCGTAGTATTGTTTTATATACTGTATGAGAGAAAGTGTGACATCTGTCCATCACAGCCATTCTCTGAGTTGAAAGTCATGGCATGAGTAAATGTCACATGGTCTTATTTTGAGTCTTAGTACTACAGTCAAACCTGTGTTAGTGGTCATCTCTATTAAGCAGCCAACCTGTATTGAGCAGCCAGTTTTCAGATTCCCAATATGTTGTTTAATTATACATTTGACCTCTATTAAACAGCCACCTGTGCTAAGCAACCACTTTCTGTGATTCCCTTGGCTGGCTGCTTAAGACAGGTTTGGCTGTACATAAATGTGCTATATGCAAGTGTCGTGTATAATGTAGATGGTAGGAACGATCTAATAAATTATCTATTGAAGAGTTTGTCTGACAGTTCACATGATTAAATCAATTTAAGTATTATTGAACTTGTAAATGGTCATGCCAGGAAATGTTTGTGTAAATTATTTAGGAAGGAGGGACAACCATACGCTGTATAGCTTTCTGTTCAATTCTTTATTTCAATTATTGTAAATAACCATGTGTCCGCCTCCGTGGTCGAGTGGTTAAGGTCGCTGACTTGTATACCACTGTAACCTATCATCACTGATGGTCACGGGTTCGAGCCCCGCTCAGGCCGTGTCTCATTTATATGAAAAAGTTGGCAGTTTCTTACGGAGGTTGGTGCACCCAAGTACTGGTTATCTGCTGGAGCCTGCCCAGGAAAGGTGTTGTTAGGTAAACTGCCCGCCGGCGATATAGCCCAAAATGGCGCTGATGCAGGCGTAAAACCCGAAATATAACATAACATAAATAACCAACCATGTACATGATAGAAAATAAATATGTTTCAACCAAATAAATTTTATATGCAATTCAAATGTTTTTCGCCAGATCGGACAGGTGGGTTTTCTCCGGGTACTCCGGTTTCCTCCCACATGAATGACCACATATACACTTTCATCCGAGCCAACGAGAGTGATTAATATAAGTTGTTAAAACTTGTTTCGCAATCGTTGTAAAATAAATAAAGTTTAAAGGAAAAAAAAATGTTTTCAAATCATTTTTTTGCTTGTTTCTCGGTCATAAGTCGGGTATATTACTGTCATTACATTTCTGGGATAGGAAAGGGTCGACTTATGGCTGGGAATATACAGTAATAGAACGATATCCTATAGTATACATGGTAGTCGTGTTCTGTGGCTCTAAGTTACCTCCCCTGACGTTCCGTTCATAGTTATATAAGGGATGTTAATGACGTGAAAATAACGTTCACGTGTTGGACTAACACAATGAATACTTTACTGCAAAAACTTGTTTATTTATCATCATTTTGATAAATCACATTTACCGGTATCCTACCGCAACATCTTGTTGTGGGAGCAACTGTAAAGGCAAAGTATTCCAACTAAAGGGATCAATATACATTTCGGGATGAATCGGACGTTATCTGCCATGGAAGGCTGGGATCATTCTAGAGGGCGATGGGAAATTGTCGCCCTAGGGACCCTGACTTCGCCCTCTGGGGGCCCCACTTCCCCCTAATAAAAAAACATCTTTTGGTTTTTACGATTTTCAAACAAAATTTTGTCTAGTAAAAAACACTGGCCCATTATAAAGCACTCCTTCTATTCAAATGTTGTATTTAATGGTTGTACTGTGCATTTTAACCCTATTTTGCAGAAGTATATTAAAGAACACCATTTAAGGAAGCGATCACGCGCTTTCTCACTTCTCCCAAAAATTCTGACCTAGAATGAACCCTGTGTCTGTACATGGACCCTATACATCTTGTAGCACTATGTTTCAAGGTAATAGAAAAACTAGCCATGTCACTAATTGTCATGCACAATACTGTCTGGTAGGAACACGGCACCAATGCAGCAGGAATAGACTAGGTGTATATGCCGCTATCTCAGTATCTGAATATACGCTCGTGTCAAAGCAACAACCCCGCTCAGGCCGTGTATCTTTATATGAAAAAGTAAGCTATCATCACTGACTGTCACGGGTTCGAACCCCGCTCATGCTGTGTATCTTTATATGAAAAAGTAACCTATCATCATTGACTGTCACGGGTTCGAACTCCGCTCATGCTGTGTCTCTTTATATGAAAAAGTTGGCAGTTTCTTACTGAGGTTGGTGCACCAAGTACAGGTTAACCGCTGAAGCCTGCCCAGGAAAGGTGTTGTTAGGTAAGCTGCCCGTCGCTCAAATCGGCAACGATAGCAACGTTAAATAAACTTAAATAATAATAATAAATTTGGTGATTTAGCCCAAAATGGTGCTGATGAAGGCGAAAAACCTGAACAAAGAAAGAAAGAATCAAAACAACAACAGTCGGCATATTCCATATTCATTGGAATGAATGAGGCGAGAACCCGTGTCACGTACACTACGCAGACATATTAGCATCCTACAGAAGTCTTATAGTGCAACAACAACCCTAATATGTTTGTAATATTGCTTCCAATCTGATGTAAGCAAACATCTTTAGAATAATGGCAAACATTCTTATCTCAAGCATAGAGAAGGACACAGAATTTATCTAAGTTACTGTCACATATAACATTGTCATGGTTATAGAGAAGGACACAGAATTTATCTACGTTACTGTCACATATAACATTGTCATGGTTAAATCATGATGTGTGGCTTGGCTATTCTTCTTCTGATGAAAGCTGAGTACCGGTAATACCACGGAATACAGTTTGGTTGGTGTTATTGGATAACGGAGGTTTCGCTTTGGCGCTACCCTGCACATTCGCGGCTAGAGATTCAGGACTTTCCAGAGAGCTTGTTAAGAAATATATTGCCGGAGATTACTTTTTTGACAGCAAATTAAATTTTTTTTTATTAATCCTTTCCGTCATAGAGATTTAGGTTAATATACTATTATATCTCCATACAAACGACAACGGTATAGCCCTTTCCCTCATTGAGATTTAGGTTAATATACTATTATATCTCCATACAAACGACAGCCGTATAGCCCTTTCCCTCATTGAGATTTAGGTTAATATACTATTATATCTCCATACAAACGACAGCCGTATAGCCCTTTCCCTCATTGAGATTTAGGTTAATATACTATTATATCTCCATACAAACGACAGCCGTATAGCCCTTTCCCTCATTGAGATTTAGGTTAATATACTATTATATCTCCATACAAACGACCGCCATTTAGCTATCATATAATGACAGCCATTTAGCTATCATGCAGTGGATAAGTAGTCGCCATATCTATCCCACCTCCATAGATATTACTGGGACTACATGAGATTCTTGTCTTTATTATGAACATTGGTTTGGCTACTACATTCATTGTCAATGTATGTCGTATTGGTAATGGCGTCAAGACGTGCTTCTAAGTCAGTCAGAGAACCCCAAACACGGGTACTTTTGTTGTTGGCCTTATAGAATATATAGAGGTGGGACTTTTAATGATTATAGAGACAATTGAAACAACACATGATCATTGTGGAAGTCGTGATAGCGCAGTTTTAGCGCGTTTGCTTCAGATGCGAAAGGCCCGGAGTTCGAGCTCAGCTGTAGCTGTTATGATTGTGTCCTTAGGTAAGACATTTAAATTCCACATTGCCCCTTCTCTCTCCCTCGTGGCGATGGATTCCTCCAGAAATGAGGTCTCGTGAGTGATTAATACAAGTTGTAAGTACTTGTTTCGCAATCGAGCTAAAATAAATTTGTATGAACTAACACAATCATAATAATTTGGTTTGGCTGTTTTATTGAAGCCAAACTGCTACAGTCAAACCTGTGTTAGTGGTCTCCTCCATTAAGCAGCCAGTTTCCAGATTCCCATCTGTTGCTTTAGTATAATTGCCTTAGTATACAACTGCCATATAATAAGGAAGCACAAGTCTTGAGCATCCACATTCTGCGAATCCCTTGGCGGCCTGCTTAACTCATGTTTGACTGTATATCGAAATTCAAGAAGATTAAATAGGAACATTTTTGGACAGACTTGCACGGATACAGTCAGTAATCCCAGTCAGTAATCCCAGCCAGTAATCCCAGCCAGTAATCCCAGTCAGTAAACCCAGTCAGTAATCCCAGCCAGTAAACCCAGTCAGTAATCCCAGCCAGTAATCCCCAGTCAGTAAACCCAGTCAGTAATCCCAGCCAGTAAACCCAGTCAGTAATCCCAGTCAGTAAACCCAGCCAGTAAACCCAGCCAGTAATCCCAGCCAGTAAACCCAGTCAGTAATCCCAGCCAGTAATCCCAGCCAGTAAACCCAGTCAGTAATCCTTTGATGATCAACAGGGGTAATGATTTTGACAATTTGCTCATCCCTTGGCCAAATCTGTAGCGATATTATACGATACAAAATTATTATTGACCGTAGAAAAAGATTCATTAATTTTCTTGCCAAACTTGGATAGTAGATCGATTGATGTGGCATTGTGGAAGTCACTGCCAGGATCACATATAGTATGATGTGAATTTTTTCCCTGGAAGTTGTTTAATTGTTCTAATTTGTTAAAGTCCCAATATATTTATTTAGAGTTTGCTGCTTCACATCGAGGGAAAATTTAATGATTAGTTTATACTAATTTATATTTATCTCGTTTGCGAAACAAGTTCTTACAACTTATAGTAATCACTCTTGAGGCCTCATTCCTGGTGGAATCCAGCGCCACGAAACAGAGAGAAGACGCAATGTGGAATTGAAATGCCTTGTCTAAGGGCACAATTGTAACGGCTCCGGCTGGGTGCAAAATCCGGGCCTTTCGCACCTGAAGCGAACGTGCTACCACTGCGCTATCACGACTTCGACAATGATTAGAAGTGGTGATTACAATCTTATATAATATTATGCTTCCATTTTTTTAATAATTGTTTGTTCAGATATTAACTCTCTGCATGCTGGGTAAAATAAGGATATAAATATGTCAAATAAATGTAGCAGACGACAATTCAGTAATGTGTTTTTGTCTTATTTGTAACTGAAAACTCTGGAAATGTGTCACGGAATTATTTACTGTTATTTTCGCTGCTAGTGTAACAAAGTGCTCAATTGCATTTAGAAGATCTTCCTAGAAATGAGGGTATTTGTTATTTGCAAAAGTATTATTTGCAAATTACCCCCATTTACTGATATTTATTTGCAACATCTGACTAATAATCACTAAAATGGCTGACACGAAGATGAGTTTGTATTTTTCCATAAGTATGAAGAGAAAAAACAGGCATATTGGTGCTTTAAAGGAAATGTAAACCTGCATGGTCCCTTGGGGAGAATGAAAGCTGAGGCTTTGGAGAGAAAGGAGCAGAAGTCTTTGCAAACCTTAATTAAATGAATGTGCTTGTTTTTTTGAGGATGTTCATTGCTTGAGTAAGCTATATTGTAGACAAGCTAGGTTCCATGACAAACCATTCCCTAGATAGGAGCTGTATCATTGATTGCTGAAAACAAACTTCCATGGTTAGCTAGATATGTGCTGTATCATTGAATACTGTAAACAAGCTTCCATGGTTAGCTAGATATGTACTGTATCATTGTATACTGTAAACAAGCTTCCATGGTTAGCTAGATATGTACTGTATCATTGAATACTGTAAACAAGCTTCCATGGTTAGCTAGATATGTACTATATCATTGAATACTGTAAACAAGCTTCCATGGTTAGCTAGATATGTACTGTATCATTGAATACTGTAAACAAGCTTCCATGGTTAGCTAGATATGTACTGTACCATTGAATACTGTAAACAAGCTTCCATGGTTAGCTAGATATGTGCTGTATCATTGAATACTGTAAACAAGCTTCCATGGTTAGCTAGATATGTACTGTATCATTGAATACTGTAAACAAGCTTCCATGGTTAGCTAGATATGTACTGTATCATTGAATACTTAAACAAGCTACCATGGTTAGCTAGATGTGTACTGTATCATTGAATACTGTAAACAAGCGTCCATGGTTAGCTAGGTAGGCGCTGTATCATTGAATACTGTAAACAAGCTTCCATGGTTAGCTAGATATGTGCTGTATCATTGAATACTGTAAACAAGTTTGGATAGCTAGATATGTACTGTATCATTGAATACTGTAAACAAGCTTCCATGGTTAGCTAGATAGGTGCTGTATCATTGAATACTGTAAACAAGCTTCCATGGTTAGCTAGATATGTGCTGTATCATTGAATACTGTAAACAAGCTTGGTTAGCTAGATAGGTGCTGTATCATTGAATACTGTAAACAAGCTTCCATGGTTAGCTAGATATGTACTGTATCATTGTATACTGTAAACAAACTTCCATGGTTAGCTAGATATGTGCTGTATCATGGAATACTGTAAACAAGCTTCCATGGTTAGCTAGATATGTACTGTATCATTGAATACTGTAAACAAGCTTCCATGGTTAGCTAGATATGTGCTGTATCATTGAATACTGTAAACAAGCTTCCATGGTTAGCTAGATATGTGCTGTATCATTGAATACTGTAAACAAGCTTCCATGGTTAGCTAGATATGTGCTGTACCATTGAATACTGTAAACAAGCTTCCATGGTTAGCTAGATATGTACTGTATCATTGAATACTGTAAACAAGCTTCCATGATTAGCTAGATATGTACTGTATCATTGAATACTGTAAACAAGCTTGGTTAGCTAGATATGTGCTGTATCATTGAATACTGTAAACAAGCTTCCATGGTTAGCTAGATATGTACTGTACCATTGAATACTGTAAACAAGCTTCCATGGTTAGCTAGATATGTACTGTATCATTGAATACTGTAAACAAGCTTCCATGGTTAACTATATATGTGCTGTATCATTGAATACTGTAAACAAGCTTCCATGGTTAGCTAGATAGGTACTGTATCATTGAATGTTGTAAACAAGCTTCCATGGTTAGCTAGATATGTACTGTAGCATTGAATACTGTAAACAAGCTTCCATGGTTAGCTAGATAGGTGCTGTATCATTGAATACTGTAAACAAGCTTCCATGGTTAGCTAGATATGTGCTGTATCATTGAATACTGTAAACAAGCTTCCATAGTTAACTATATATGTGCTGTATCATTGAATACTGTAAACAAGCTTCCATGGTTAGCTAGATAGGTACTGTATCATTGAATGTTGTAAACAAGCTTCCATGGTTAGCTAGATATGTGCTGTATCATTGCATACTGTAAACAAGCTTGGTTAGCTAGTTATGTACTGTATCATTGAATACTGTAAACAAGCTTCCATGGTTAGCTAGATATGTACTGTATCATTGAATACTGTAAACAAGCTTCCATGGTTAGCTAGATATGTACTGTATCATTGAATACTGTAAACAAGCTTCCATGGCTAGCTAGATATGTGCTGTATCATTGAATACTGTAAACAAGCTTCCATAGTTAACTATATATGTGCTGTGATGGTCACGGGTTCGAGCCCCGCTCAGGCCGTGTCTCATTTATATGAGAAAGTTGGCAGTTTCTTACGGAGGTTGGTGCACCCAAGTACTGGTTAACCGCTAGAGCCTGCCCAGGAAAGGTATTGTTAGGTAAACTGCCCGCCGGCGATATAGCCCGAAATGGTGCTGATGCAGACGTAAAACCCGAAATATAACATAACATATATGTGCTGTATCATTGAATACTGTAAACAAGCTTCCATGGTTAGCTAGATATGTACTGTATCATTGAATGTTGTAAACAAGCTTCCATGGTTAGCTAGATGTGTGCTGTATCATTGAATACTGTAAACAAGCTTCCATGGTTAGCTAGATATGTACTGTATCATTTAATACTGTAAACAAGCTTCCATGGTTAGCTAGATATGTGCTGTATCATTGAATACTGTAAACAAGCTTCCATGGTTAACTATATATGTGCTGTATCATTGAATACTGTAAACAAGCTTCCATGGTTAGCTAGATAGGTACTGTATCATTGAATGTTGTAAACAAGCTTCCATGGTTAGCTAGATATGTGCTGTATCATTGAATACTGTAAACAAGCTTCCATGGTTAGCTAGATATGTGCTGTATCATTGAATACTGTAAACAAGCTTCCATGGTTAGCTAGATATGTGCTGTACCATTGAATACTGTAAACAAGCTTCCATGGTTAGCTAGATATGTACTGTATCATTGTATACTGTAAACAAGCTTCCATGGTTAGCTAGATATGTACTGTATCATTGAATACTGTAAACAAGCTTGGTTAGCTAGATATGTGCTGTATCATGGAATACTGTAAACAAGCGTCCATGATTAGCTAGATATGTACTGTATCATTGAATACTGTAAACAAGCTTCCATGGTTAGCTAGATATGTGCTGTATCATTGCATACTGTAAACAAGCTTGGTTAGCTAGTTATGTACTGTATCATTGAATACTGTAAACAAGCTTGGTTAGCTAGTTATGTACTGTATCATTGAATACTGTAAACAAGCTTCCATGGTTAGCTAGATATGTACTGTAGCATTGAATACTGTAAACAAGCTTCCATGGTTAGCTAGATAGGTGCTGTATCATTGAATACTGTAAACAAGCTTCCATGGTTAGCTAGATATGTGCTGTATCATTGAATACTGTAAACAAGCTTCCATAGTTAACTATATATGTGCTGTATCATTGAATACTGTAAACAAGCTTCCATGGTTAGCTAGATAGGTACTGTATCATTGAATGTTGTAAACAAGCTTCCATGGTTAGCTAGATATGTGCTGTATCATTGCATACTGTAAACAAGCTTGGTTAGCTAGTTATGTACTGTATCATTGAATACTGTAAACAAGCTTCCATGGTTAGCTAGATATGTACTGTATCATTGAATACTGTAAACAAGCTTCCATGGTTAGCTAGATATGTACTGTATCATTGAATACTGTAAACAAGCTTCCATGGCTAGCTAGATATGTGCTGTATCATTGAATACTGTAAACAAGCTTCCATAGTTAACTATATATGTGCTGTGATGGTCACGGGTTCGAGCCCCGCTCAGGCCGTGTCTCATTTATATGAGAAAGTTGGCAGTTTCTTACGGAGGTTGGTGCACCCAAGTACTGGTTAACCGCTGGAGCCTGCCCAGGAAAGGTATTGTTAGGTAAACTGCCCGCCGGCGATATAGCCCGAAATGGTGCTGATGCAGGCGTAAAACCCGAAATATAACATAACATAACATATATGTGCTGTATCATTGAATACTGTAAACAAGCTTCCATGGTTAGCTAGATAGGTACTGTATCATTGAATGTTGTAAACAAGCTTCCATGGTTAGCTAGATATGTGCTGTATCATTGAATACTGTAAACAAGCTTCCATGGTTAGCTTGATAGGTACTGTATCATTGAATGTTGTAAACAAGCTTCCTTGGTTAGCTAGATATGTACTGTATCATTGAATACTGTAAACAAGCTTCCATGGTTAGCTAGATATGTACTGTATCATTGAATGTTGTAAACAAGCTTCCTTGGTTAGCTAGATATGTACTGTATCATTTAATACTGTAAACAAGCTTCCATGGTTAGCTAGATAGGTACTGTATCATTGAATGTTGTAAACAAGCTTCCATGGTTAGCTAGATATGTGCTGTATCATTGAATACTGTAAACAAGCTTCCATGGTTAGCTAGATATGTGCTGTATCATTGAAACTGTAAACAAGCTTCCATGGTTAGCTAGATATGTACTGTATCATTGAATACTGTAACCAAGCTTCCATGGTTAGCTAGATATGTGCTGTATCATTGAATACTGTAAACAAGCTTCCATGGTTAACTATATATGTGCTGTATCATTGAATACTGTAAACAAGCTTCCATGGTTAGCTAGATAGGTACTGTATCATTGAATGTTGTAAACAAGCTTCCATGGTTAGCTAGATATGTGCTGTATCATTGAATACTGTAAACAAGCTTCCATGGTTAGCTAGATATGTACTGTATCATTGAATACTGTAAACAAGCTTCCATGGTTAGCTAGATATGTGCTGTATCATTGAATACTGTAAACAAGCTTCCATGGTTAGCTAGATATGTACTGTATCATTGAATACTGTAAACAAGCTTCCATGGTTAGCTAGATATGTACTGTATCATTGAATACTGTAAACAAGCTTCCATGGTTAGCTAGATATGTACTGTATCATTGAATATTGTAAACAAGCTTCCATGGTTAGCTAGATATGTACTGTATCATTGAATACTGTAAACAAGCTTCCATGGTTAGCTAGATATGTGCTGTATAATTGAATACTGTAAACAAGCTTCTATGGTTAGCTAGATAGTACTGTATCATTGAATACTGTAAACAAGCTTGGTTAGCTAGATATGTACTGTACCATTGAATACTGTAAACAAGCTTCCATGGTTAGCTAGATAGGTACTGTATCATTGAATACTGTAAACAAGCTTCCATGGTTAGCTAGATATGTGCTGTATCATTGAATACTGTAAACAAGCTTGGTTAGCTAGATATGTACTGTACCATTGAATACTGTAAACAAGCTTCCATGGTTAGCTAGATAGGTACTGTATCATTGAGTACTGTAAACAAGCTTCCATGGTTAGCTAGATATGTGCTGTATCATTGAATACTGTAAACAAGCTTGGTTAGCTAGATATGTACTGTACCATTGAATACTGTAAACAAGCTTCCATGGTTAGCTAGATAGGTACTGTATCATTGAATACTGTAAACAAGCTTCCATGGTTAGCTAGATATGTGCTGTATAATTGAATACTGTAAACAAGCTTCCATGGTTAGCTAGATATGTACTGTATCATTGAATACTGTAAACAAGCTTCCATGGTTAGCTAGATATGTGCTGTATAATTGAATACTGTAAACAAGCTTCCATGGTTAGCTAGATATGTGCTGTATCATTGAATACTGTAAACAAGCTTCCATGGTTAGCTAGATATGTGCTGTATCATTGAATACTGTAAACAAGCTTCCATGGTTAGCTAGATATGTGCTGTATCATTGAATACTGTAAACAAGCTTGGTTAGCTAGATATGTACTGTACCATTGAATACTGTAAACAAGCTTCCATGGTTAGCTAGATATGTACTGTATCATTGAATACTGTAAACAAGCTTCCATGGTTAGCTAGATATGTGCTGTATCATTGAATACTGTAAACAAGCTTCCATGGTTAGCTAGATATGTGCTGTATCATTGAATACTGTAAACAAGCTTCCATGGTTAGCTAGATATGTGCTGTATCATTGAATACTGTAAACAAGCTTCCATGGTTAGCTAGATATGTACTGTATCATTGAATACTGTAAACAAGCTTCCATGGTTAGCTAGATATGTACTGTATCATTGAATACTGTAAACAAGCTTCCATGGTTAGCTAGATATGTGCTGTATCATTGAATACTGTAAACAAGCTTCCATGGTTAGCTAGATATGTGCTGTATCATTGAATACTGTAAACAAGCTTCCATGGTTAGCTAGATATGTACTGTATCATTGAATACTGTAAACAAGCTTCCATGGTTAGCTAGATATGTACTGTATCATTGAATACTGTAAACAAGCTTCCATGGTTAGCTAGATATGTGCTGTATCATTGAATACTGTAAACAAGCTTCCATGGTTAGCTAGATATGTACTGTATCATTGAATACTGTAAACAAGCTTCCATGGTTAGCTAGATATACTGTATCATTGAATACTGTAAACAAGCTTGGTTAGCTAGATATGTACTGTACCATTGAATACTGTAAACAAGCTTCCATGGTTAGCTAGATATGTACTGTATCATTGAATACTGTAAACAAGCTTCCATGGTTAGCTAGATATGTGCTGTATCATTGAATACTGTAAACAAGCTTCCATGGTTAGCTAGATATGTACTGTATCATTGAATACTGTAAACAAGCTTCCATGGTTAGCTAGATAGGTACTGTATCATTGAATACTGTAAACAAGCTTCCATGGTTAGCTAGATATGTGCTGTATCATTGAATACTGTAAACAAGCTTCCATGGTTAGCTAGATATGTACTGTATCATTGAATACTGTAAACAAGCTTCCATGGTTAGCTAGATATGTGCTGTATCATTGAATACTGTAAACAAGCTTCCATGGTTAGCTAGATATGTACTGTATCATTGAATACTGTAAACAAGCTTCCATGGTTAGCTAGATATGTACTGTATCATTGAATACTGTAAACAAGCTTCCATGGTTAGCTAGATATGTACTGTATCATTGAATACTGTAAACAAGCTTCCATGGTTAGCTAGATAGTACTGTATCATTGAATACTGTAAACAAGCTTGGTTAGCTAGATATGTACTGTACCATTGAATACTGTAAACAAGCTTCCATGGTTAGCTAGATAGGTACTGTATCATTGAATACTGTAAACAAGCTTCCATGGTTAGCTAGATATGTGCTGTATCATTGAATACTGTAAACAAGCTTGGTTAGCTAGATATGTACTGTATCATTGAATACTGTAAACAAGCTTCCATGGTTAGCTAGATAGGTACTGTATCATTGAATACTGTAAACAAGCTTCCATGGTTAGCTAGATATGTGCTGTATCATTGAATACTGTAAACAAGCTTGGTTAGCTAGATATGTACTGTATCATTGAATACTGTAAACAAGCTTCCATGGTTAGCTAGATATGTACTGTATCATTGAATACTGTAAACAAGCTTCCATGGTTAGCTAGATATGTGCTGTATCATTGAATACTGTAAACAAGCTTCCATGGTTAGCTAGATATGTGCTGTATCATTGAATACTGTAAACAAGCTTCCATGGTTAGCTAGATATGTGCTGTATATTGAATACTGTAAACAAGCTTCCATGGTTAGCTAGATATGTGCTGTATCATTGAATACTGTAAACAAGCTTCCATGGTTAGCTAGATATGTGCTGTATTTGAATACTGTAAACAAGCTTCCATGGTTAGCTAGATATGTACTGTATCATTGAATACTGTAAACAAGCTTCCATGGTTAGCTAGATATGTACTGTATATTGAATACTGTAAACAAGCTTCCATGGTTAGCTAGATATGTACTGTATCATTGAATACTGTAAACAAGCTTCCATGGTTAGCTAGATATGTACTGTATCATTGAATACTGTAAACAAGCTTCCATGGTTAGCTAGATATGTGCTGTATCATTGAATACTGTAAACAAGCTTCCATGGTTAGCTAGATATGTGCTGTATCATTGAATACTGTAAACAAGCTTCCATGGTTAGCTAGATAGTACTGTATCATTGAATACTGTAAACAAGCTTGGTTAGCTAGATATGTACTGTACCATTGAATACTGTAAACAAGCTTCCATGGTTAGCTAGATAGGTACTGTATCATTGAATACTGTAAACAAGCTTCCATGGTTAGCTAGATATGTGCTGTATCATTGAATACTGTAAACAAGCTTGGTTAGCTAGATATGTACTGTACCATTGAATACTGTAAACAAGCTTCCATGGTTAGCTAGATAGGTACTGTATCATTGAATACTGTAAACAAGCTTCCATGGTTAGCTAGATATGTGCTGTATCATTGAATACTGTAAACAAGCTTGGTTAGCTAGATATGTACTGTACCATTGAATACTGTAAACAAGCTTCCATGGTTAGCTAGATAGGTACTGTATCATTGAATACTGTAAACAAGCTTCCATGGTTAGCTAGATATGTGCTGTATTATTGAATACTGTAAACAAGCTTCCATGGTTAGCTAGATATGTGCTGTATTATTGAATACTGTAAACAAGCTTCCATGGTTAGCTAGATATGTACTGTAGCATTGAATACTGTAAACAAGCTTCCATGGTTAGCTAGATATGTGCTGTATCATTGAATACTGTAAACAAGCATCCATGGTTAGCTAGATATGTACTGTATCATTGAATACTGTAAACAATATTCCATGGTTAGCTAGATATGTGCTGTATCATTGAATACTGTAAACAAGCTTCCCTGGTTAGCTAGATATGTACTGTATCATTTAATACTGTAAACAAACATCCATGGTTAGCTAGATATGTGCTGTATCATTGAATACTGTAAACAAGCTTCTATGGTTAGCTAGATATGTACTGTATCATTGAATACTGTAAACAAGCTTCCATGGTTAGCTAGATATGTACTGTATCATTGAATACTGTAAACAAGCTTCCATGGTTAGCTAGATATGTGCTGTATCATTGAATACTGTAAACAAGCTTCCATGGTTAGCTAGATATGTGCTGTTTTATTGAATACTGTAAACAAGCTTCCATGGTTAGCTAGATATGTGCTGTATAATTGAATACTGTAAACAAGCTTCCATGGTTAGCTAGATATGTGCTGTATAATTGAATACTGTAAACAAGCTTCCATGGTTAGCTAGATAGTACTGTATCATTGAATACTGTAAACAAGCTTGGTTAGCTAGATATGTACTGTACCATTGAATACTGTAAACAAGCTTCCATGGTTAGCTAGATAGGTACTGTATCATTGAATACTGTAAACAAGCTTCCATGGTTAGCTAGATATGTGCTGTATCATTGAATACTGTAAACAAGCTTGGTTAGCTAGATATGTACTGTACCATTGAATACTGTAAACAAGCTTCCATGGTTAGCTAGATAGGTACTGTATCATTGAGTACTGTAAACAAGCTTCCATGGTTAGCTAGATATGTGCTGTATCATTGAATACTGTAAACAAGCTTGGTTAGCTAGATATGTACTGTACCATTGAATACTGTAAACAAGCTTCCATGGTTAGCTAGATATGTACTGTATCATTGAATACTGTAAACAAGCTTCCATGGTTAGCTAGATATGTACTGTATCATTGAATACTGTAAACAAGCTTCCATGGTTAGCTAGATATGTGCTGTATAATTGAATACTGTAAACAAGCTTCCATGGTTAGCTAGATATGTGCTGTATCATTGAATACTGTAAACAAGCTTCCATGGTTAGCTAGATATGTGCTGTTTTATTGAATACTGTAAACAAGCTTGGTTAGCTAGATATGTGCTGTATAATTGAATACTGTAAACAAGCTTCCATGGTTAGCTAGATATGTGCTGTATCATTGAATACTGTAAACAAGCTTGGTTAGCTAGATATGTACTGTACCATTGAATACTGTAAACAAGCTTCCATGGTTAGCTAGATATGTGCTGTATCATTGAATACTGTAAACAAGCTTCCATGGTTAGCTAGATATGTACTGTATCATTGAATACTGTAAACAAGCTTCCATGGTTAGCTAGATATGTACTGTATCATTGAATGTTGTAAACAAGCTTCCATGGTTAGCTAGATATGTACTGTATCATTGAATGTTGTAAACAAGCTTCCATGGTTAGCTAGATAGGTACTGTATCATTGAATACTGTAAACAAGCTTCCATGGTTAGCTAGATATGTGCTGTATCATTGAATACTGTAAACAAGCTTCCGTGGTTAGCTAGATAGGTACTGTATCATTGAATACTGTAAACAAGCTTCCATGGTTAGCTAGATATGTGCTGTATCATTGAATACTGTAAACAAGCTTCCATGGTTAGCTAGATATGTACTGTATCATTGAATACTGTAAACAAGCTTCCATGGTTAGCTAGATATGTACTGTATCATTGAATACTGTAAACAAGCTTCCATGGTTAGCTAGATAGGTACTGTATCATTGAATACTGTAAACAAGCTTCCATGGTTAGCTAGATATGTACTGTATCATTGAATACTGTAAACAAGCTTCCATGGTTAGCTAGATATGTACTGTATCATTGAATACTGTAAACAAGCTTCCATGGTTAGCTAGATATGTACTGTATCATTGAATACTGTAAACAAGCTTCCATGGTTAGCTAGATATGTACTGTATCATTGAATACTGTAAACAAGCTTCCATGGTTAGCTAGATATGTACTGTATCATTGAATACTGTAAACAAGCTTCCATGGTTAGCTAGATATGTACTGTATCATTGAATACTGTAAACAAGCTTCCATGGTTAGCTAGATATGTACTGTATCATTGAATACTGTAAACAAGCTTCCATGGTTAGCTAGATATGTACTGTATCATTGAATACTGTAAACAAGCTTCCATGGTTAGCTAGATATGTGCTGTATCATTGAATACTGTAAACAAGCTTCCATGGTTAGCTAGATATGTACTGTATCATTGAATACTGTAAACAAGCTTCCATGGTTAGCTAGATATGTACTGTATCATTGAATACTGTAAACAAGCTTCCATGGTTAGCTAGATATGTGCTGTATCATTGAATACTGTAAACAAGCTTCCATGGTTAGCTAGATATGTACTGTATCATTGAATACTGTAAACAAGCTTCCATGGTTAGCTAGATATGTGCTGTATCATTGAATACTGTAAACAAGCTTCCATGGTTAGCTAGATATGTACTGTATCATTGAATACTGTAAACAAGCTTCCATGGTTAGCTAGATAGTACTGTATCATTGAATACTGTAAACAAGCTTCCATGGTTAGCTAGATATGTGCTGTATCATTGAATACTGTAAACAAGCTTCCATGGTTAGCTAGATAGGTACTGTATCATTGAATACTGTAAACAAGCTTCCATGGTTAGCTAGATATGTACTGTATCATTGAATACTGTAAACAAGCTTCCATGGTTAGCTAGATATGTACTGTATCATTGAATACTGTAAACAAGCTTCCATGGTTAGCTAGATATGTACTGTATCATTGAATACTGTAAACAAGCTTCCATGGTTAGCTAGATAGGTACTGTATCATTGAATACTGTAAACAAGGTTCCATGGTTAGCTAGATATGTACTGTATCATTGAATACTGTAAACAAGGTTCCATGGTTAGCTAGATAGGTACTGTATCATTGAATACTGTAAACAAGGTTCCATGGTTAGCTAGATATGTACTGTATCATTGAATACTGTAAACAAGGTTGGTTAGCTAGATATGTCTGTATCATTGAATACTGTAAACAAGGTTCCATGGTTAGCTATATAGGTACTGTATCATTGAATACTGTAAACAAGGTTCCATGGTTAGCTAGATATGTACTGTATCATTGAATACTGTAAACAAGCTTCCATGGTTAGCTAGATATGTACTGTATCATTGAATACTGTAAACAAGCTTCCATGGTTAGCTAGATATGTACTGTATCATTGAATACTGTAAACAAGCTTCCATGGTTAGCTAGATATGTACTGTATCATTGAATATGTAAACAAGCTTCCATGGTTAGCTAGATATGTACTGTATCATTGAATACTGTAAACAAGCTTCCTGGTTAGCTAGATATGTACTGTATCATTGCATACTGTAAACAAGCTTCCCTGGTTAGCTAGATATGTACTGTATCATTGAATACTGTAAACAAGCTTCCCTGGTTAGCTAGATATGTACTGTATCATTGAATACTGTAAACAAGGTTCCATGGTTAGCTAGATATGTACTGTATCATTGAATACTGTAAACAAGGTTCCATGGTTAGCTAGATATGTACTGTATCATTGAATACTGTATGTGAGTAGAGCTCTATTCTTCATGTTTAACTCTTTGAATGCATGCTGGGTAAAATAAAGGCTCTAAATATGTCAAATAATTGTAGCAGCTGACAATTCATTAATGTGTGTTTCTTATTTGAAACTGTAAACTCTGGAAATATGTCGTGGAATTTGATTGGAATTGTGTCCTTATTTGACTGTTAATTTCACGCTAGCATACAAAAAGTTATTCATTTTGTATTCAAGGACACAGTCTGTTTCTTTGTATATATGCTTCATATTTGTTTAATAATTTGGTATTCAAAAGATTGGTTCTCAAAAGAAATATTCCAATCTATTATTTACTCACATTGAGATAGCATTAAGGTGTACCAGTCTTGCCAGGCCATCAATTAAATAAGAAATGATCAATAAAGTGGTAATTAGATGGTCAATAACACACTATTTCACTCATGGGGCTGTACAATTATGTAAACAGGAGAAGGCATGCAATCATAATGATGGAGTATTAATTAATTATAATCTCATTAATTACCAGCAGAGAGTATGAGGCAATTAGGACAGGGCTGTGTTTGTACAGCATAAGACACAGTACCAGTACATTCTCTATCTGTTTATGTAGTAGGATTATTACTGGTGGTCAGCTGGTGTTATTGATATAGTGGTCTGGGATTGGTTGAAAAAGTGTAGGGAAGCCCTTAAGAGTTATTGATACATGAACTGATTGGCTGAGTAGGTATTGTCACAAATATTGAAAATGACTTCTAAATATTAAAATACAATATATGAGCTGCATTTTGGAATATTTAAAAATATTTGCAGACTATTTGGTGACAAATAAACAGCATATTATAAATGCAGGTGTCAGTGCAACATTCACCACCAAATTACCTTCAGAGTAGGGGGTGGGTGCCTTTAGTGGGAAATATAAAAAAACACAATTGGTCAACCCCATTGAAATTTGCCATTTTCCTGTGGCTCAAAGGCCATTCTGTTGAAAACTACTCTCTTTTGGGCCAAACTATCTTTGGGGAAAATCTAATGGCACTGTGTGTTATAATGGTGGCCTATGGAAATTGCAATAGCGGTGTCTGACCTGGTATAGATTCTACAGGAGTGAGCATCGTAATTGCTCTGTGAGAGGGCTGACCTCAAACCCTCTACTGTCTTTGCACGCTGCACTGTTGGCAGTGACAACTTTCTACAGAACGTAACTGTATTATTGAAGGTTCCCAGTGTGGTCCTAACTTCACTCCTTTAGGGTAACCATGCATTATTGAGGGTTCCCAGTGGGGGCCTAACTTCAATCCTTTAGGGTAACCATGCATTATTGAGGGTTCCCAGTGGGGGCCTAACTTCACTCCTTTAGGGTAACCATGCATTATTGAGGGTTCCCAGTGGGGGCCTAACTTCACTCCTTTAGGGTAACCAAGAATTGAAACTTCATTTTATACTGATCCAAATAATGACAAATTGCTTCTATTCATTCTCTCACACCAAACTATAATTCGAAGTTCTGCACGTTTCGCAGTATAGTGTAAAACGTATGTCTTAACGTTGCCAAAAACCTAATATTGATCGCGGAGCAATATATCGGTGTGCCATTCATGCATGAAGAAAAGTATTGGGAGGTCAATTCTAGACCAGACATCGTAGAGTGTACATCGACAATTACAGCCATTCAAATTTGCATGTATGTTCAATGCATTTTTCGATGTAATTATGGTCGTTTTTTCATTGGAAACCATTTCGGAATGTCAGTTTTATACACATCGTGAAAAAAGAAAGATTTACATTGTACAAGATTGACATTTATTAATGTTCCGGGGAGTCCGCCTCCGTGGTCGAGTGGTTAAGGTCGCTGACTTGTATACCACTATAGCCTATCATCACTGATGGTCACGGGTTCGAGCCCCGCTCAGGCCGTGTCTCATTTATATGAAAAGGGTGGCAGTTTCTTACGGAGGTTGGTGCACCCAAATACTGGTTAACCGCTGGAGCCTGCCCAGGAAAGGTGTTGTTAGGTAAACTGCCCGCCGGCGATATAGCCCAAAATGATGCTGATGCAGGCGTAAAACCCGAAATATAACATAACTTATGTTCCGGGGTACAGTTTTCCAGAGTTTTTTACATTCATTTTATGGATTTTTATCTCTTGTTTTTACACTGGCCCAGTACGAACATATTTGACAATAAAGACTTCAAAACGGGTGGGGAAGTTATAGCATCAATTGAATGTATATATTTATACACTATCTATATGTGTGTGTTTTACGTTTATTTATCGGCGCTACCGGTGGCCCATTGAGCGATGCCTCCTGAAGAGATTAGTCATTTTAGATTTTTTGGAGGATAGTGCAATGATACATCCAGAGACTCATTCCAGGTCTTCTCTGTTTCTTTTACCTGCACGGTGCATAGCACTGACACGAGACCTCGGTTTAAAGTCCCATCAGAAAGACTTAATTTTATTACAGACAGACGGGGAATCGAGCCTAAGAGCCATTTATATGTACTATTGTGTATGACAACATTTTTGTTTATATTAAAATGCCTGTATATAAACGTGAGACCGCATGCAAGTGTGTGTCTCGCTCACTGCAAGCATGGGTCACGCTTACTGCAAGCATGGGTCACTCTCACTGCAAGCATGGGTCACGCTTACTGCCAGCGTGTGTCACGCTCACTGCAAGCATGGGTCACGCTTACTGCAAGCGTGTGTCACACTCACTGCTAGCATGGGTCTCGCTCACTGCAAGCGTGTGTCACACTCACTGCAAGCATATGTCACACTCACTGCAAGCGTATGTCACACTCACTGCAAGCGTATGTCACACTCACTGCAAGCGTATGTCACACTCACTGCAAGCGTATGTCACACTCACTGCAAGCGTGGGTCACGCTCACTGCAAGCGTATGTCACACTCACTGCAAGCGTATGTCACACTCACTGCAAGCGTATGTCACACTCACTGCAAGCGTATGTCACACTCACTGCAAGCGTATGTCACGCTCACTGCAAGCGTGGGTCACGCTCACTGCAAGCGTGTGTTTGGTTTTTATGTGGAGGTAGTTTAACACTCGGTAATTCTCCTCCATATCTGCAATAATAGATCATTCATTGCATAGTGCAAAATTATAGTGCTGACAATATCATTAGTTTGCCCGATTAGCGCAGTGGTTAGCGCGCTCGCTTCTTACCAATGGAACCCGGGTTCGATCCTCGTACCGGGAAGTATGTGAGCTGGTACGGTATTCGCCAGATCGGACAGGTGAGTTTTCTCCCGGTACTCCAGTTTCCTCCCACGCGAATGACCACATCTGACGATTGAATGAATACTCACTCTGCTTAAAATACGGTCGTTATGTTATACCTGTTATGCTTGTCCATTGTTGTGACTTTCGGTTTAGTTTTTACATGGAAGAAGAACAAGAAAAATGATTACATATAAATATGTAATAGAAGGATGATTCAATACTCACTCTGCTTAAAACACTCTCGTGACATCATACCTTTGTGCTTGCAGTCCATTATTGGACATACCTTTGTGCTTGCAGTCCATTATTGGACATACCTTTGTGCTTGCAGTCCATTATTGGACATACCTTTGTGCTTGCAGTCCATTATTGGACATACCTTTGTACTTGCAGTCCATTATTGGACATACCTTTGTGCTTGCAGTCCATTATTGGACATACCTTTGTGCTTGCAGTCCATTATTGGACATACCTTTGTGCTTGCAGTCCATTATTGGACATACCTTTGTGCTTGCAGTCCATTATTGGACATACCTTTGTGCTTGCAGTCCATTATTGGACATACCTTTGTACTTGCAGTCCATTATTGGACATACCTTTGTGCTTGCAGTCCATTATTGGACTGCTGTCAAAAGGCCATAGTATTATAATAAACCCTATGCGTACATGTACGAAATGAACAATTTTAATTAGTAGGATCGTGTTATTATAAGTGTGTGTTTTAAGAAAGATATAAACCTCAAACTGATCCAATATGTAAAATATTAGCAATGTGTTCGGCGCTATGTGCGTCATACAGTCCAATATTTTACATATTGGATCGTTTTCGGGGTATATCCTATACATTGCCCAGAACAAGTTTATGACTAGTAGAGATGGGTTTTTGCCATTGATATATAGATTATATTCTGTTATTGGGTTGATTATGATATCTCTGGAGACTATCACAAATCAGAGCTTAGCTATGAAAGTATTGTCTGATAAGGTGAATGAACACCATTTATTAGAAGTAGGGCTTTGACCTATACTACCATCTCAAGGCGAAAGGTGTGGCCTTCGCGCGCGAGTGGTTACGGTCATTGACTACAAATTGCTTGCCCCTCACTGTATTTTCATGTGAGGAAGCTCTCCATGGCTTGCAGAAGTTCGTGCCCGCCTATGCCCGGCGTAGGGGAAAATATTGTCCTATGGCAAGCCTCAGTCTCTACAGGCACACGGCGATTAGTTGTTATTGTACACTAGAGACTGGACTATGAGAACTACAATCTCTGAGATTAGAGATTTCCCTGAGGTCCATAGTGACGTTAGTGAGATGGGGTTCCATAGTCTAGTGAACTCGGGGAGGTCCATAGTGACGTTAGTGAGATGGGGTTCCATAGTCTCTAGTGAACTTGGTGAGGTCCACAGTGACGTTAGTGAGATGGGGTTCCATAGTCTCTAGTGAACTCGGGGAGGTCCATAGTGACGTTGGTGTGAGATGGGGTTCCATAGTCTCTAGTGAATTCGGGGAGGTCCATAGTGAAGTTAGTGAGATGGGGTTCCATAGTCTCTAGTGAACTCGGGGAGGTCCATAGTGAAGTTAGTGAGATGGGGTTCCATAGTCTCTAGTGAACTCGGGGAGGTCCATAGTGACGTTGGTGAGATGGGATTCCATAGTCTCTAGTGAACTCAGGGAGGTCCATAGTGACGTTAGTGAGATGGGATTCCATAGTCTCTAGTGAATTCAGGGAGGTCCATAGTGACGTTAGTGAGATGGGATTCCATAGTCTCTAGTAAACTCAGGGAGGTCCATAGTGAAGTTAGTGAGATGGGATTCCATAGTCTCTAGTGAACTCAGGGAGGTCCATAGTGACGTTGGTGAGATGGGATTCCATAGTATCTAGTGAACTCGGGGAGGTCCATAGTGAAGTTAGTGAGATGGAATTCCAGTCTCTAGTGAACTCGGGGAGGTCCATAGTGACGTTAGTGAGATGGGGTTCCATAGTCTCTAGTGAACTCGGGGAGGTCCATAGTGAAGTTAGTGAGATGGGGTTCCATAGTCTCTAGTGAACTCGGGGAGGTCCATAGTGATGTTAGTGACATGGGGTTCCATTGTCTCTAGTGAACTCGGGGAGGTCCATAATTGGGTTTGGGATTCCCTAAATTCTAGTTAGTTTGGGATTCACTACAGTCTCTAGCGAGTTTTCAGATTTCATAAGTGTGTTTGGGATTTCCTAAATTCTAGTTAGTTTGGGATTCACTACCATCTCTAGCGAGTTTTCAGATTTCATAAGTGTGTTTGGGATTCCCTAAATCCTAGTTAGTTTGGGATTCACTACAGTCTCTAGTGAGTTTTCAGATTTCATAAGTGTGTTTGGGATTCCCTAAATTCTAGTTAGCTTTGGATAAACCAAGTGGGTCTGATATTCCACTAAACTCAAGTCAGTTTTGGTATTCCCTCACAATTGTCTTGTGTTGGTTATTCAACTGCCTTAAACATTTTTGGGTTTATGTTGTTGTCAGTGTATTGGCATATCAGAATGGGTGATTGATGTTATCTTAAATAACCAATTTAGATACAGGGTGTAGCTGATCACCAACACTGGGCATATCTATATCTCACAGTACTGTTTTACTCATGCTGAAAACTCATATGCATGTTTATTAACCCATTCAAAACCAACATGGACTGGTGCATAATATTTTCAGACCAATAAATGAATAAGAAAATTACATTTGGACCAGTTCATATATCAAAATGGGTAATTTTGTCTAAAAAAAGTAAAAATAGTAATATTACTGGCAAAAAGTGCAGATCCTGATGGATGACAAGCCGGCTCATCTGGATCTACACTTTTTATGAGTATTTTTAGAGGTCTGTAGTGTTGAAAGGGTTAAGCTATGATGTATTTGTAGAGAGTTACTCCGATTGCAAACCTCTTCTGGTATTCTGGACAATTATCAATAATGTAAACAGTCACACTATGACAAGTGATTGAATGTGTTCAGAGATTTGTCATGTCTAATATTGTTCAGTGTCTGAAAACCATGGCGTCTCTCTTTCATAAATCAGCTCGATATTAATTTCATATTCGGTATAAAATATTCTCTTTTCACTGCTCTGCAGATATATGGCTATTTAGAGAGCTCAGAATAAATCTGTGCTTTTATGACCCTGCCATTACTGGTCATTAAAGGCGTTTTTCTGTCTCCACAGTTTTGTAACAAAACGTTTACAATAATAGAATGTGTTCATACTTGGTACATCACTAGTACTATGTATTACTAACTTGGTACATCACTAGTACTATGTATTACTAACCAAAATATGAAATAAAATTGATATGCTAATGAATGAATTTTTTTTATTAATTTTTTTATAACATGCCTATTGTCCATTTTGACCAATAATTTCTCATTTTGGTGACAAAAGTAAAATAAAAAAATATTTGCAATTATTATGTGTGTATTGATATGTTAATATGACTATTAATCATAAGTGCATGTAACTACAAACATAAAATATGCATATTTAGAATACAATAATCCTAAATCATGAATTTTCCACTTGATTTTTTGTATTTTTTGTATTTTTCATGTAAGATTTAGGATATAATTTTCAAATTTTTTTTTTCACAATTGTGGATCTACACTCTTTGTAAGCCTATTGAGAAGGTTAACCCTTTGCACACTAGCGGCAGTGCCTTCTGATCTGGCTCTATGCTGTTTGCTATTCGGATAGTGGAGCTAAAACACTTGGCTGAATAGCAAACAACATAGAGATCCTGATCTGGATCTATGTTGTTTGCAAATGTGATCTTATTTACTTAGCATTAACCCATTCGACACCAAGTAACTCACATGGATTGGTCCATGATATTTTTAGACCAATATGTTAATAAGAAAATTACATTTGGACCAATTCATTTATCAAAATGAGTAATTTTTGTCTAAAAATAGTAATATTACTGGCAAAAAGTGCAGATCCTGATGAGACGGCTCGTCACGAGCCGGCTCGTCTGGATCTACACTTATTGTAAGCCTATTTAGAGGTCTGTGGTGTTGAAAGGGTTAAGCTGGATCCTTCCATAAGTCGAGGGTACTTTGTGGACTTATGACATTTGTAATGACAATGGCTCCAATGTTATAAAACCTTTTCATCAATCTCAGTCTCAAGTTTGTGATTGGTTCAGTTTAGAGAAAATATCAGAATCAACCAATCAAATCACATTAGCTTAAGTTTGAGATCTGAGACAGTTTTGTAATCTCTGACCCTGGTTGACTTTATTGTATAACAATAACTTGTGAAGTTTGTGCAGCAGATTTTCCTATGGTCTACAGGGATCATTCTAGAGGGCGATGTGGGCGAAATTGTCGCCCTAGGGACCCTGACTTCGCCCTCTGGGGGTCCCATTTCTCCCTAAAAAAAAAATTCTTTATTGGTTTTTACAATTTTCAAACAAAATTTGGTCTAGTAAGATACACTGGCCCATTATAAAGCACTCCTTCTATTCAAATGTATTTAATGGTTGTACTGTGCATTTTAACCCTATTTTGCAGAAGTATATTAAAGAACGCCATTTAAGGAAGCGATCACTCACTTTCTCACTTCTCCCAAAAATTCTGACCTAGAATGAACCCTGGCCTATGATGTAAATAATTGTCTAAGTGTTATATTAAACCAAATATAGCAAACAAGTGGAAGTCATAGTAGCGCAGTGGTAGCACGTTCGCTTCAGGTGCGAAAGGCCTGGAGCCGTTACGATTGTGTCCTTAGGCAGGCAAAGCATTTAAATTCCATGTTGCCTTTTCTCTCTCCCTCGTGGCGATGGATTCCATCAGTAATGAGGTCTCAAGAGTGATTAATATAAGTTGTAAGAACTTGTTTCGCAATCCAGCTAAAATAAATTTGTATAAACTAAAACAAACAAAGAGACGTAAAGATCCAACGAAGGCCATAAGTCGACATATTACTGACAAGGTCGACTTATGGCCGGGTATGTACAGTTACTTCTATATTTAATAAAGTTTGTCGATTATTACAAAGACGGATCTGTAGTCCAGTGGTTTACACATTGGACTGGTAATCCTGGGATCGCAGGTTCGATTCCCTGTCTGACCCTAATAACAGTCTTTCAGATGGGACTTTAAGCCGAGGTCTCGTGTCGGTGCTTTACACCGTGCACGTAAAAGAACCAGAGGAGACTCTGGAATGGGTCTCTGTCTGTATCATAGCACTATCCTCCAAAAAATCTAAGATGACTAATCTCTTCAGGAGGCGTCGCTCAATTAATCTCTTCAGGAGTCGTCGCTCATATGGGCAACCGGTAGCAACGATAAATAAACTTAAAAAAAATAATACAATAAACTGTCCATTGTGGTCATAAGGAGTAACATTGACAGTGTAATGTAATTCACGTTCAGGTTTATTATCAACCTGTCTTACTTCATTGTTCATTATCAACCTGTCTACTTCATTGTTCATTATCAACCTGTCTACTTCATTGTTCATTATCAACCTGTCTTACTTCATTGTTCATTATCAACCTGTCTATTTCAGATTCATTATCAGCCTGTCTATTTCAGGTTCATTAGCAGCCTGTATATTTCATGTTCATTATCAGCCTGTCTATTTCATGTTCATTATCAACCTGTCTATTCAGGTTCATTAGCAACCTGTCTATTTCATGTTCATTATCAGCCTGTCTATTTCAGGTTCATTATCAGCCTGTCTATTCAGGTTCATTATCAGCCTGTCTATTTCAGGTTCATTATCAACCTGTCTATCCAGGTTCATTAGCAACCTGTCTATTTCATGTTCATTATCAGCATGTCTATTTCAGGTTCATTATCAGCCATTCTATTCAGGTTCATTAGCAACCTGTATATTTCATGTTCATTATCAGCCTGTACTTCATGTTCATTAACAGTCTGTCTATTTCAGGTTCATTATCAGCCTGTTTGTTTCAGGTTCATTATCAGCATGTACTTCATGTTCATTATCAGACTGTCTATTTCATGTTCATTATCAACCTGTCTATTTCATGTTCATTATCAGCATGTCTATTTCAGGTTCATTATCAGCCTGTATATTCAGGTTCATTAGCAACCTGCATATTTCATGTTCATTAGCAACCTGTATATTTCATGTTCATTATCAGCCTGTACTTCATGTTCATTATCAGTCTGTCTATTTCAGGTTCATTATCAGCCTGTTTGTTTCAGGTTCATTATCAGCATGTACTTCATGTTCATTATCAGTCTGTCTCTTTCATGTTCATTATCAGTCTGTCTATTTCATGTTCATTATCAGCCTGTCTATTCAGGTTCATTATCAGCCTGTCTATTCAGGTTAATGATCAGCCTGTCTATTTTGGGTTCATTATCAGCCTGTCTATTTCATGTTCATTATCAGCCTGTCTATTTCATGTTCATTATCAGCCTGTACTTCATGTTCAATATCAGCCTGTACTTCATGTTCAATATCAGCCTGTCTATTTCAGGTTCATTATCAACCTGTCTATTTCATGTTCATTATCAGCCTGTCTACTTCATGTTCATTAGCAGCATGTACTTCATGTTCATTATCAACCTGGCTATTTCATGTTCATTATCAGCCTGTACTTCATGTTCATTATCAACCGGTCTATTTCAGGTTCATTATTAGCCTGTCTATTTCAGGTTCATTATCAGCCTGTCTATTCAGGTTCATTATCAGCCTGTCTATTTCAGGTTCATTATCAACCTGTCTATTCAGGTTCATTAGCAACCTGTTTATTTCATGTTCATTATCAGCATGTCTATTTCAGGTTCATTATCAGCCTGTCTATTCAGGTTCATTAGCAACCTGTATATTTCATGTTCATTATCAGCCTGTACTTCATGTTCAATATCAGCCTGTACTTCATGTTCAATATCAGCCTGTCTATTTCAGGTTCATTATCAGCCTGTACTTCATGTTCAATATCAGCCTGTCTATTTCAGGTTCATTATCAACCTGTCTATTTCATGTTCATTATCAGCCTGTCTATTTCAGGTTCATTATCAACCCGTCTATTTCATGTTCATTATCAACCTGGCTATTTCATGTTCATTATCAGCCTGTACTTCATGTTCATTATCAACCGGTCTATTTCAGGTTCATTATTAGCCTGTCTATTTATTATCAGACTATCAACAATTTCTGGCATTGTAACATCGTCAATCAATCTGTTTCAGGCTTTGCTGAAGTTAACAGGTCAGTTATTAAAGAGGGATTTCCAGGCGATGCCAGATCTGTCTACAGAAGATGGCAGAGAACACAGGTAGGATTTCGGACAGTCTTTGTACCGGCACTTAACACATAACCTGCCAAATAGATTGGACGGAATGTGCAAACAACATAGATCCTGATCAGCCGCGACGTTACCAGATCAGCGGCGTAGCTGCGTAGTTGATCAGGATCTTTGTTGTTTGCTATTCAGACAAGTGTTTTAGCTTCACCCGAAATAGCAAACAGTTCCGTCTGATCTGGCTCTATGATGTTTGCAAAATCGACTATAGTCGTGATTGGCAGGTTACGGGTTAATGCGAAACTGTTCTTTGTATATAAATGTATATCGAAATAGTGCCTACTAATCAAGCTAGCTATATATTTGTACTAAGAATGGTAACGAATGGTGATTTTGGCAATCAAATATTTGGATGGTCTTCGAAACAACATATTTGTGGAAGTCGTGATGGCGCAGTGGTAGTACTTTCGCTTCTGGTGTGAAAGACACAGAGTTTGCGGCCTATTGGAGCTGTTACGATTGTGCCCTTAAGCAAGGCATTTAAATTCCACGTTGCCTCCTCTCTCTCCCTTTTGGCGATGGATTGCATTAGGAATGAGGCCTCGAGAGTGATTAATATAAGTTGTAAAAACTTGTTTCGCAATCGAGCTCAAATAAATTTGTATAAACTTACAAATATTCGAATATTCGTCGCCATTCCTTATTTATACTAAGAGTTTTATTGGCTGTGATGTCAGAACTATTACTAATATAACGGTGTGTATATTTAACACATTATGCGGGATAGTATGTAAGACAGACGGATCTGTAGTCCAGTGGTAACACGCTGGACTGGTAATCCAGGGATCGCAGGTTCGATCCCCAGTCTGACCCTAATCAAATTAACAGTCTTTCAGATGGGACTTGAAACCGAGGTCTCGTGTCGGTGCTTTACACCGTGCACATAAAAGAACCAGAGGAGATTCTGGAATTGGTCTCTGTCTGTATCATGCACTATCCTCCAAAATCTAAAATGACTAATCTCTTCAGGAGGCATCGCTCATATGGGCAACCGGTAGCGACGATAAATAAACACGTAAAACACACACACACAAAATATATTGGGTTAAAGTTGCCGAAAATTGTTTGTCTAGAAGAAGTTTGTCAGTTTTGAATTTGATTTGTAAGTATAATAATATTATGATGTGACATGTTTATTGGAGGTATTATGCTGTTTCACAGACTTTTCAGAAACGGTGCTTGTTTTCTGGAAGATAATGGCTCCAATTTACATCGACCATAGGTTAACCGTTATTTTACAATGAACAAAGGAGAAAATGAGGACCAAGAAATTTGTTCAGTTTAAAGTGGTTCTAGTTTAGAGAGGTTCTAGTTAAGAGGGTTTCTAGTTTAGAGAGGTTCTAGTTTAGAGAGGTTCTAGTTTAGAGTGGTTCTAGTTTGGAGTGGTTCTAGTTTAGAGTGGTTCTAGTTTAGAGTGTTTCTAGTTTAGAGAGGTTCTAGTTTAGAGTGGTTCTAGTTTAGAGTGTTTCTAGTTTAGAGAGGTTCTAGTTTAGAGTGGTTCTAGTTTAGAGAGGTTCTAGTTTAGAGGGGTTCTAGTTTAGAGTGGTTCTAGTTTAGAGAGGTTCTAGTCTAGAGTGGTTCTAGTTTAGAGTGGTTCTAGTTTAGAGAGGTTCTAGTTTAGAGGGGTTCTAGTTTAGAGTGGTTCTATAGTTTAGAGAGGTTCTAGTTTAGAGAGGTTCGAGTTTAGAGAGGTTCGAGTTTAGAGTGGTTTCTAGTTTAGAGAGGTTCTATAGTTTAGAGTGGTTCTAGTTTAGAGAGGTTCTAGTTTAGAGTGGTTCTAGTTTAGAGTGGTTCTAGTTTAGAGTGGTTCTAGTTTAGAGAGGTTCTAGTTTAGAGAGGTTCTAGTTTAGAGTGGTTCTAGTTTAGAGGGGTTCTAGTTTAGAGAGATTCTAGTTTAGAGTGGTTCTAGTTTAGAGAGATTCTATAGTTTAGAGAGTTTCTATAGTTGGGAGGGTTCTGGTTTAGATGGGTTCTAGTGTTAGAGGGTATCTGGTTTAGAGCGGGTTCCAGTTTAGAGGGTATCTAGTTTAGAGCGGGTTCCGGTTTAGAGGGGTTCTAGTTTCGAGGGGGTTTCACTGTATAGCCTCAAATAATAGATACTACTAGCAAGTACTGTTGTCAGAAACATGTATAATTGATGAGGTACATTACGGTTTCTGAGACAATTAAAGCCAGTGCTACACTCATCATCTATTGCTGAGATGTAAGTTGTACTTTTAGATAAATATTGATTGCACAGCGATAATTTACCAATACTTCTTAAGTAGTGTTTCCTGAGTTCGTTTTGCTATTACTTGTAGTGGTGTTTCTGGGTTGTTTTATGCTACAGATCCTTGTAGATATGGCAGTACTCACATGCTTATTGATTTCACCAACATTGGAAATGTAGCGGAAACTCGTTTGACTTTTTGTATATGATTGCGTTTGCTGGAAACGGATTGTGAGGATTAGATCCGAATGCTTTTCACAGTTTCAAGCCACTAGGTTGTCCCTCGCCGCTGTTGGTTTTGAATCCCACCGGGAGTCTCGAATTCTTTATTGTTTATGGAAGGCCGGTGGTTCTACCTGGCTGCCTGTCTGTGTCTGAAATACGGCTGAAGTGGTTTTTCTCTTTTTCGCCATGAATAATAGCTGGAGAGGCGCTAAATGACGCTTTCAACACCACAGACCTCTAAATAGGCTTGCAAAAAGTGTAGATCCAGACACGTGTTTCTGTGTCTTTAAACCCACAAAAACAAACTATAAATCACTTGTCTCTCACTGCTGTAGGTTCGAATCCCAATGAGTGTTTCGAATTATTTCATGTGGGGAAGCTATCCAACTGGCTTGCAGAAGGTCAGTGGTTATACCTGGGTGCCCGTCCATGCCTGAAATACGCCTAGGAAGGGTACCCAGGGTTATCCTCCACTAATAATAGCGGGAGAGTTGCCATATGACTTAAACTGTTTTTTCTTAGCATACAATCACAAAATTCCAAAAGATGCATATATTTAACCCATTCAACACCAAGTAACTGACATGGACTGGTCCATGATATTATTAGACCAATACATGAATAAGAAAATGACATTTGGACCAGTTCATTGATCAAAATGGGTAATTTTGTCTAAAAATAGTCATATTACTGGCAAAAAGTGCAGATCCTGATGAGACGGCTCGTCACGAGCCGGCTCATCTGGATCTACACTTTTTGTAAGCTTATTTAGAGGTGTGTGGTGTTGAAACGGTCATAACATATTGTAGTAGATGTATGTATTGCTTATTAAACAGCGTTTTTATTTCTGTTTATAAGACTGGATAAAAAGTAAGAATATATCCCAGGATACGTTTAAGCACACCATTATTATTTAGCGGCACACGGTCAGTTATTTCGGAAACCCATGTAACCCTGTTTGGTTCAGCAAATATCCTTATATCCCAACTGCACGTTTGATTAGTGAGTGTAAGTGAGGTGTAAGTAATATAGATGTAGAAAATGTAGCGGAAAGGTGAAGATATGTAAGCTATAATAATTGTATTTGCGATTTTGTCGCAAAGGAATTAACCACGCATGCCGTAAGCCTAGTTGGTTAATTCCGGCGCTCAGATCGACTAGTTTTACTCGACTATAAATAACGCAAATACAAATATTATTTCGATTCTAACATGACCAAAATATCTAAAAAGCGCAAAAATATTTAGTGTTATTTTTTAAAATGATGTCACAAAACTGCAAGTAAAATGACGTCGCGTTTTGGCGTCATTCGTTTTAACAATGTTTTATTGCAGAATTAAACACAGTAATAAAATTCCTTCTTTGCGTATACAGACAAAATGCTGAGTCATGTTAGAATGTATATACAGTAGAATAATCAATAATCTTTCTCAATGGAAACAAAATGTTATAACAGTATAACAACAACAACAACAACAACAACAACAACAACAACAACAACACATGTTGTTGCATAAAACAAGATGCTTAGAGCAAATACAATACTAGTAGTTACAAACGCAACACCAACAATTACAAATACAATACCAACAATTACAAATACAATACTAGTAATTACAAATGAAACACCAGCAATTACAAATACAATACCGGCAATTACAAATACAATATCAGCAATTATAAACACAATTACAAATACAATACCGGCAATTACAAACACAATAGCAGCAATTACAAATACAATACCAACAAATACAACACCAGCAATTACAAACACAATTTTTACCAGCAATTACAAACACAATATTAACAATTACAAACACAATACCAGCAATTACAAACACACTACTAACAATTACAAATACAATACCAGCAATTACAAACACAATACTAACAATTACAAATACAATACCAGCAATTACAAAACACAATACTAACAAGTACAAATACAATACCGGCAATTACAAACACAATACCAGCAAATACAACACCAGCAATTACAAACACAATACCAGCAAATACAACACCAGCAATTACAAACACAATACCAGCAAATACAACACCAGCAATTACAAACACAATACCAGCAAATACAAACACAATACCAGCAAATACAACACCAGCAATTACAAACACAATACCAGCAAATACAACACCAGCAATTACAAACACAATACCAGCAATTACAAACACAATACCAGCAATTACAAACACACTACTAACAATTACAAATACAATACCAGCAATTACAAACACAATACTAACAATTACAAATACAATACCAGCAATTACAAAACACAATACTAACAAGTACAAATACAATACCGGCAATTACAAACACAATACCAGCAAATACAACACCAGCAATTACAAACACAATACCAGCAAATACAACACCAGCAATTACAAACACAATACCAGCAAATACAACACCAGCAATTACAAACACAATACCAGCAAACACAACACCAGCAATTACAAACACAATACCAGCAAATACAAACACAATACCAGCAAATACAACACCAGCAATTACAAACACAATACCAGCAATTACAAACACAATACTAACAATTACAAATACAATACCAGCAATTACAAAACACAATACTAACAAGTACAAATACAATACCGGCAATTACAAACACAATAGCAGCAATTACAAATACAATACCAACAAATACAACACCAGCAATTACAAACACAATTTTTACCAGCAATTACAAACACAATATTAACAATTACAAATACAATACCAGCAATTACAAACACAATACTAACAATTACAAATACAATACCAGCAATTACAAAACACAATACTAACAAGTACAAATACAATACTGGCAATTACAAACACAATACCAGCAAATACAACACCAGCAATTACAAACACAATACCAGCAAATACAACACCAGCAATTACAAACACAATACCAGCAAACACAACACCAGCAATTACAAACACAATACCAGCAAATACAAACACAATACCAGCAAATACAACACCAGCAATTACAAACACAATACCAGCAATTACAAACACAATACCAGCAATTACAAAACACACTACTAACAATTACAAATACAATACCAGCAATTACAAACACAATACTAACAATTACAAATACAATACCAGCAATTACAAAACACAATACTAACAAGTACAAATACAATACCGGCAATTACAAACACAATACCAGCAAATACAACACCAGCAATTACAAACACAATACCAGCAAATACAACACCAGCAATTACAAACACAATACCAGCAAATACAACACCAGCAATTACAAACACAATACCAGCAAACACAACACCAGCAATTACAAACACAATACCAGCAAATACAAACACAATACCAGCAAATACAACACCAGCAATTACAAACACAATACCAGCAATTACAAACACAATACTAACAATTACAAATACAATACCAGCAATTACAAAACACAATACTAACAAGTACAAATACAATACCGGCAATTACAAACACAATACCAGCAAATACAACACCAGCAATTACAAACACAATACCAGCAAATACAACACCAGCAATTACAAACACAATACCAGCAAATACAACACCAGCAATTACAAACACAATACCAGCAAATACAAACACAATACCAGCAAATACAACACCAGCAATTACAAACACAATACCAGCAAATACAACACCAGCAATTACAAACACAATACCAGCAAACACAACACCAGCAATTACAAACACAATACCAGCAAACACAACACCAGCAATTACAAACACAATACCAGCAAATACAACACCAGCAATTACAAACACAATACCAGCAAATACAACACCAGCAATTACAAACACAATACCAGCAAACACAACAACATCAATTACAAACACAATACCAGCAATTACAAACACAATACCAGCAAATACAACACCAGCAATTACAAACACAATACCAGCAAACACAACAACATCAATTACAAACACAATACCAGCAAATACAACACCAGCAATTACAAACACAATACCAGCAAATACAACACCAGCAATTACAAACACAATACCAGCAAATACAACACCAGCAATTACAAACACAATACCAGCAAACACAACACCAGCAATTACAAACACAATACCAGCAAACACAACACCAGCAATTACAAACACAATACCAGCAATTACAAACACAATACCAGCAAATACAACACCAGCAATTACAAACACAATACCAGCAAACACAACAACATCAATTACAAACACAATACCAGCAAATACAACACCAGCAATTACAAACACAATACCAGCAAATACAACACCAGCAATTACAAACACAATACCAGCAAATACAACACCAGCAATTACAAACACAATACCAGCAAACACAACAACATCAATTACAAACACAATACCAGCAAATACAACACCAGCAATTACAAACACAGTACCAGCAAATACAACACCAGCAATTACAAACACAATACCAGCAAACACAACAACATCAATTACAAACACAATACCAGCAAATACAACACCAGCAATTACAAACACAATACCAGCAAATACAACACCAGCAATTACAAACACAATACCAGCAATTACAAACACAATACCAGCAAATACAACACCAGCAATTACAAACACAATACTAGCAAATACAACACCAGCAATTACAAACACAATACCAGCAAATACAACACCAGCAATTACAAACACAATACCAGCAAACACAACACCAGCAATTACAAACACAATACCAGCAAACACAACACCAGCAATTACAAACACAATACCAGCAAATACAACACCAGCAATTACAAACACAATACCAGCAAATACAACACCAGCAATTACAAACACAATACCAGCAATTACAAACACAATACCAGCAAATACAACACCAGCAATTACAAACACAATACCAGCAAATACAACACCAGCAATTACAAACACAATACCAGCAAATACAACACCAGCAATTACAAACACAATACCAGCAAATACAACACCAGCAATTACAAACACAATACCAGCAAATACAACACCAGCAATTACAAACACAATACCAGCAAACACAACACCAGCAATTACAAACACAATACCAGCAAATACAACACCAGCAATTACAAACACAATACCAGCAAACAACAACATCAATTACAAACACAATACCAGCAAATACAACACCAGCAATTACAAACACAATACCAGCAAACACAACACCAGCAATTACAAACACAATACCAGCAAATACAACACCAGCAATTACAAACACAATACCAGCAAACACAACACCAGCAATTACAAATGAACAGTTATTTCATCATAACTATATAGAGAATAATACTCACGAAAAATTGTTTTATAGTTATTTGATATAGAATGCTTATTTTGCCCTGATTGAAATGTAATTAGAAAGATGAATGAAAGTTATAATTTTAATAAATATTAAGCTGTAATTAATCTGTATCATTGACCCTTTGCACGCTAGCGACAGATAAAATCACTTTTGCAAATAGCATAGATCCAGATCAGATGGCACAGACCATGCTGTCTGATCAGGCTCTATGATGTTTGCTATTGAGATAGTGGAGCTTAAGCACTTGGTTGAATAGCAAACAACATAGAACCTGATCAGATGCGGGATTATGCCTCTGCTGATCTGGATCTATGTTCTTTGCAATTGTGATTTTGATGTGAAGGCTACTGTTGTGTTGATGGATACTTGAGATATGCCCAATGTACATCCTACATTTTGTTTTTGTATTTTAGGTGGGGGCCGGGTGGGCCTCTATAACCGAGTAGTTAAAGTCGTTCACTTCAAATCACTTGCTCCTCCGTGTTGTTAGTTTGAATTCATGTGAGGAAGCTATTGTGGATTGTCCGTGGTTCTCCCCGGGTGTCTGTCTGTCTGTACTTGATCTACTAGCTGCTCGGAATGGTACCCGGGGTATTTCTCCACCATTAATAGCTGCCATATAACCTATAGACTATTGTGGATTGTCAGTGGTTCTCCCCGGGTGTCCGTCTGTCTGTACTTGATCTACTAGCTGCTCGGAATGGTACCTGGGTATTCCTCCACCAATAATAGCTACAATAGCTGCCATATAACCTATAGACTATTGATGCAACTTCGAATAAACCCTTATATATTTTTGCCACTTAACCCATTCAACACCAGTAACAGTTACTGACATGGACTGGTCCATCATATTTTTAGACTAAATAAATTAATAAGAAAATTAAATTTGGACCAGTTCATTTATCCAAATGGGTAATTTTGTCTACAAATAGTGATATTACTGCAGATTCTGATGAGATGGCTTGTCATTAGCTGGCTCATCTGGATCTACACTTTTTAGAGGTCTGTGGTGTTGAAAGGATTAAAGAAATAAATGTCCAGTGACTCGACACAATACATAATTATACAATAATCAAATTTAATCTTAGAAGTAATATATAACATGTGATTATTGGTTAGTTAATTAAACTATTAACTGCCCATGTTTTGTTAAACTGATTGACCATTATTTCTTAAGCATACTGACCGTATTTTGTTAAACTTATTGAACCTAGTTTATGAAATACTATTTAATGCTGATCCTATTTTAGACCAATGTCTGACCCTAATAAAATTAACAGTCTTTCAGATGGATGTTAAACCTTACACTGTGCAAGTAAAAGAACCAGAGGAGATTCTGGAATGGGTCTCTGTCTGTATCATTGCACTATCCTCCAAAATCTAAAATAACTAATCTCTTCAGGAGGCATCGCTCATATGGGCAACCGGTAGCGACGATAAATAAACGTAAAACACACACACAGACTGATCATAGTATGTTAAACTGTAGTCCTATAAATAAGACCTCTACATAAAATAATGTTTCTATTATTTCGAGGTCTTATCGTTAAAGCTCATTTTCGCATAGCACGTTTCCGCCCTGGTCCGATTGCCAATATTTTGAAGCTTTCCGGACAAGAACGTGTGTGCATTGGTGTTAAGAATAATCATAAATATAGATATTAAGAACGTTGAAAATATATTGTCTTACCGTTGTGCATATCAATTAGCTGTTTGAAGTGGACAGGTGAGATTCTCCCATATTTTCTGCGCAGTCTTCACAAAAGAAATCCGAATGAATTATGTTTTATGCGTACCGTAATAACAATTTGATATATTGAACGAAATCTTATTTCAATGTAGGTTCACCGTAATGGCACGCGAGATAAAATTTCGTCTAATTATTTTTGTTTTTTGCAATAATCAAATATTCAAAATGGACGATTTGGAATGGCGAAACTCTGCCGTGAAATTTAAACGTTGATTTTTTGTATAATATTGTGTCAAGAGACGCTATAGACTGTGCCGAATTCAAACAACGGTATGTGTGTTTATCTAGTTAACAATTTTAATTTATAAAAACGACTTGGATGCCTGGATAGTAAAATGTCATATTTTTAGTCAAACTGACTGACCCATATAAGTTTAGATAGTATGTCAAACTGACTGACCTTTATAAGTTTAGATAGTATGTCAAACTGACTGACCCATATAAGTTTAGATAGTATGTCAAACTGACTGACCCATATAAGTTTAGATAGTATGTCAAACTGACTGACCCATATAAGTTTAGATAGTATGTCAAACTGACTGACCCATATAAGTTTAGATACTGACCCATATAAGTTTAGATAGTATGTCAAACTGACTGACCCTTATAAGTTTAGATAGTATGTCAAACTGACTGACCCATATAAGTTTAGATACTGACCCATATAAGTTTAGATAGTATGTCAAACTGACTGACCCATATAAGTTTAGATACTGACCCATATAAGTTTAGATAGTATGTCAAACTGACTGACCTTTATAAGTTTAGATATTATGACAAACTGACTGACCCATATAAGTTTAGATAGTATGTCAAACTGACTGACCCATATAAGTTTAGATACTGACCCATATAAGTTTAGATAGTATGTCAAACTGACTGACCCATATAAGTTTAGATACTGACCCATATAAGCTTAGATAGTATGTCAAACTGACTGACCCATATAAGTTTAGATACTGACCCATATAAGTTTAGATAGTATGTCAAACTGACTGACCTTTATAAGTTTAGATTAAACTGACCAAAATCCTGTTTAATTGGGGACCGGCAGACATTTGTCTTCAAGCAGAGTATTTTTTTCAGCCTGAACCCAGGAACATATATAAGTCTAGTAGTTATTTTATTGTTATAATATCCTGAAAAACAACATATAATACTGAAAAAATTACCTAACAATTATTTTATAGCTTTGGAAAGGGAAGGTAAACAAGCGTTGTTCATTTTTACAGTTGTCAGTGTTGTTGTTGTTATTTACATCTAACCGTATATAAATAAACAAGTATGTTCGATGTTTAGATGTTTAGTGATAGAAATCACTTTTTGTTATTTTATTATTTTGATTTATATATTACAATTGTTGAATACAGTTAAACCTGTCTTAAGCAGCCAGCCAAGGGAATCACAGAAAGTGGCTGCTTAGCACATGTGGCTGCTTAATAGAGATCAAATATATAATAAAACAACATATTGGGAATATGTAAACTGGCTGCTTAATACAGATTGGCTGCTTAATAGAGGTGACCACTAACACAGGTTTGACTGTACATACAATATGATAGAATTCTTACATCTTAACCCTTAAAATGACTTTTGCAAACAGCATAGAACCAGATCAGACGGCACAGAAGGGTTAAAAGACCACAAAAGGGAAGGGCTAAAAGTGGTTTATAAGTAGGAACGGTCTCTTGAAACAGGCAAATTTGTTCCTTAACCCATTCAACACCAAGTAACTGACATGGACTGGTCCATGATATTTTTAGACCAATAAATTAATAACAAAATTACATTTGGATCAGTTCATTTATCAAAATGGGTAATTTTTTTTCTAAAAATAGTTATATTACTATAACTATATTACTATAGTTATATTACGGCTCGTCACGAGCCGGCTCATCTGGATCTACACTTTTTTGTAAGCCAATTTAGAGGTCTGTGGTGTTGAAAGGGTTAATTGCACAAACAGGAACTGAAAAAGTGGTCTCTATGTATAAGACAAATGGTCTCATAATAGATGTCGTCTTTTAACCTTTTCCCCCTTAGTAGCGCCTCTGAACGCCAATACCTATTGCATATAGATCGACACACTAGTCAAACAAGCTATAATATAGTTCGGAACAACGTCGTGCATCCAACACTTAATATTTCCCAGTAACCTCCATGTGTACGATTGGTAAAATACAGCCAAATGTATGAAATAAAACTAAATCTCTATGAAGGAAAGGGTTAAGTAAGTTTGACTGTATAAAGCCAATGACATGTTTGATTGCATCCACAGGGATTTGGAGGTACCAGTTATGTAAATTTCAAATTTAGTTTAAATTTATACATTGAAATATTATTTTTTGATGTATCCCCAAACTCGTATCCATAGCAAAATAAAACACTAAGCAATTTTAATTTCTATCACATTGTATGTGTATCTTTAGTAGCAGATTATAACCAGCACGCTGTAGTGCTATCTGTAGTCAGCCAGCACTGTTTTGTTTATGTTCATACTGTAATATTGTGTAGTAATCCATTTGACCCTTTGTACGCTAGCGGCATATAAAATCACTTTTGTAAACGGCATAGAGCCAGATCAGACGGCACAAGACGGCACATAATCTGCCATCTGATCAGGCTCTATACTGTTTGCTATTCGTATAGTGAAGCTAAAACACTTGGCTGAATAGGAAACAGCATAGATCCTGATTATTTTGTTAAACTTATTGAACCTAGTTTATGAAATACTATTTAATGCTGATCCTATTTTAGACCAATGTCTGACCCTAATAAAATTAACAGTCTTTCAGATGGATGTTAAACCTTACACCATGCACGTAAAAGAACCAGAGGAGATTCTGGAATGGTTTTTGTTCTTAATCAGGAAATGCGGATCGTCTACTCTCTGCAACAGACTGACCTGCCAGTAACTCGCGAGACCTGCCAGTAACTCGTGAGACCTGCCAGTAACTCGCGAGACCTGCCAGTAACTCGTGAGACCTGCCAGTAACTCGCGAGACCTGCCAGTAACTCGTGAGACCTGCCAGTAACTCGTGAGACCTGCCAGTAACTCGCGAGACCTGCCAGTAACTCGCAAGACCTGCCAGTAACTCGCGAGACCTGCCAGTAACTCGCGAGACCTGCCAGTAACTCGCGAGACCTGCCAGTAACTCGCGAGACCTGCCAGTAACTCGCGAGAGGAGTTGGCAGTATTCAGAGATAGATAAATATTGGCATGACCGAAAGAAATTAATCGGGACATGTTTTACATATGATTTCGATATATATATCATTTGGACGTCAAAAATTCAATTTTGTTATTTTCTCTGCGAAAGCCCACTTGTTTTAGTTTCTTCACAGACTGTAAGGCAGGCAAAGTGATGTTGCTTCATTTTATGTTACAATCCATGGAAAATATAACAAAACATATGACTTCAAAATCAGGTAAAAAAAATCCCCACATCATTTCTATATACTTCTTCCAGTTAACCCTTTCAACACCACAGACCTCTAAATTGGCTTACAAAAAAGTGTAGATCCAGATGAGCCGGCTCATGACGAGCCATCTCATTAGGATCTGCACTTTTTTCAAGTAATATAACTATTTTTAGAAAAAAATTACCCATTTTGATAAATGAACTTACACAATTTTGTAATTTTGTTATTAATTTATTGGTCTAAAAATATCATGGACCAGTCCATGTCAGTTACTTGGGGTTGAATGGGTTAATCTTTGAAGGAATTTGCTTGGAACGTGGACTGCAGAATTGGAAGTACACGAATATGTGGAACATCGTAGTTGATATTATAATATATACTGTAATATTTGCGTCCATTCTTTCTAGTAAATGTTACCATTAATTTCAGCTATCTCCTTCTTTTGGACAATGTGATTGCCCAGGACGTGTTAACTCTTTGCATGCTGGGTAAAATATAGGCTATAAATAGTTCAAATGATTGTAGCAGACGACATTTCATTAATGTGTTTGTCTGATTTGTAACTCAAATACTTGTAGCAGACAACATTTCATTAATGTGTTTGTCTGATTTGTAACTCAAATAATTGTAGCAGACGACAATTCATTAATGTGTTTTTTCTTATTTGTAGCTGAAAACTCCAGAAATATGTCGTGGCATTTCATTAGAATTGTATCTAATGAAATTCCATGACAATAATTTTAACCGCTAGCATGCAAAGAGTTAATACGGGAATATACAGTATATTAACAATCGTTGTTTATATCTTATATAATACATTCACTACACCGAGATTTCACATATTTACCTCAGAAAGGCCTGCACCTTGTATTAGTACGTTATTTTTAATGTCAATAACTATAAATAACTAGTTGGAATAACCGAATGTTATATCAGCATTACCGAATGTTATATCAGCATTACCGAATGTCATATCAGCATTACCGAATGTTATATCAGCATTACCAAATGTTATATCAGCATTACCAAATGTTATATCAGCATTACCGAATGTTATATCAGCATTACCAAATGTTATATCAGCATTACCAAATGTTATATCAGCATTACCAAATGTTATATCAGCATAACCGAATGTTATATCAGCATTACCAAATGTCATATCAGCATTACCGAATGTTATATCAGCATTACCAAATGTTATATCAGCATAACCAAATGTTATATCAGCATTACCGAATGTTATATCAGCATTACCAAATGTTATATCAGCATTACCAAATGTTATATCAGCATTACCAAATGTCATATCAGCATTACCAAATGTTATATCAGCATTACCGAATGTTATATCAGCATTACCATAGAAAATGTCAAAGCAGTGTACGGATCATGTGACTGTAGGCTGAGCCAATGGATTAGTCACATGAATATCCATTCATTAGAACGTCTGTGCAGAGCAGCAGCAGCTTGAAAATTGATTGATGGAATATACAGTTGTACTTCGTTGCCTCGAACTCGCTAAGCTGGAACACCCCCGTTTGCTTAAAGATGTCGTCTGGTCCCGAAAATAATCTCTATATTATGCATTAATAATTCAAACTCTAATAACTGGAACTCTCGCACCAGATCACCACTCCCACGAGATCAATATCTATTTCAATGAACACCTTTACCTCAAGCACAATCAGTCTCATGCCTGTGGCTGTGTGTCAAGCGACATGTTGAACCAATTCATGTTTTTCACTTTAGTCTTTTGTATGCAGTGTACATGTATATGACTATACCCACATTAACCCATTCAACACCAAGTAACTCACATGGACTGGTCCATGATATTCATAAACCAATAAATGAATCAGAATATCACATTTGGACAAGTTCATTTATCAAAATGGGTAATTATGTCTAAAAATAGTCATATCACTGGCAAAAAGTGCAGATCCTGATGAGACGGCTCGTCACGAGCCGGCTCATCTGGATCTACACTTTTTGTAAGCCTATTTAGAGGTCTGTGGTGTTGAAAGGGTTAATCGGGTTTGTTTCTAATTGTTAGAACTGCAATGGCGGTATGGCGGGTGATTCTAGAAGAGACTGATGTCTTAGCTAAGCAGAGGTTCCAGGCTGCGGATATGTATCTAGAGAAAATAGCAGAACCAGTGAAACCCCTGAAAACAAACAAACAACAGTGTATGAAGAAGGTAGGAGACACCATAGCTTGGAACAATTAAAGGGCTGTGTTCCTTAAGTCCCTATTTGGGGTTTAAGAACCAGTCAAACCCCTGAAAACAAACAAACAAACAAACAAACAACAGTGCATAAAGAAGGTAGGGGACACCATAGCTTGGCACAATTAAAGGGCTGTGTTCCTTAAGTCCCTATTTGGGGATACATGAGACCACGGTCTGTAGTCCCATCTGAACTGGGTGTATAGCACCGATACATGAGATCTCGGTGTATTGCACCGATACATGAGACCTCGGTCTGTAGTCCCATCTGAACCGGGTGTATAGCACCGATACATGAGACCACGGTCTGTAGTCCCATCTGAACCGTGTGTATAGCACCGATACATGAGACCTCGGTATATAGCACCGATACATGAGACCTCGGTCTGTAGTCCCATCTGAACCCGGTGTATAGCACCGATACATGAGACCTCGGTATATAGCACCGATACATGAGACCTCGGTCTGTAGACCCATCTGAACCCGGTGTATAGCACCGATACATGAGACCTCGGTCTGTAGTCCCATCTGAACCCGGTGTATAGCACCGATACATGAGACCTCGGTCTGTAGTCCCATCTGAACCTGGTGTATAGCACCGATACATGAGACCTCGTTCTGTAGTCCCATCTGAACCCGGTGTATAGCACTGATACATGAGACCTTGGTGTATAGCACCGCTACATGAGATCTCGGTCTGTAGTCCCATTTGAACCCAGTGTATAGCACCGATACATGAGGTCTCGGTCTGTAGTCCCATCTGCACCCGGTGTATAGCACCGATACATGAGACCTCGGTCTGTAGTCCCATCTGAACCCGGTGTATAGCACCGATACATTCGACCTCGGTCTGTAGTCCCATCTGAACCCGGTGTATAGAACCGATACATGATACCTCGGTCTGTAGTCCCATCTGAACCATGTGTATAGCACCGATACATGCGACCTCGGTCTGTAGTCCCATCTGAACCCGGTGTATAGCACCGATACATGAGACCTCGGTCTGTAATCCCATCTGAACCCGGTGTATAGCACCGATACATGAGATCTCGGTCTGTAGTCCCATCTGAACCCGGTGTATAGCACTGATATATGAGATCTCGGTGTATAGCACCGATACATGAGACCTCGGTGTATAGCACCGATACATGAGACCTCGGTCTGTAGTCCCATCTTAACCCAGTGTATAGCACTGATACATGAGACCTTGGTGTATAGCACCGATACATGAGATCTCGGTCTGTAGTCCCATCTTAACCCGGTGTATAGCACCGATACATGAGACCTCGGTCTGTAGTCCCATCTGAACCCGGTGTATAGCACCGATACATGAGATCTCAGTCTGTAGTCCCATCTGAACCCGGTGTATAGCACCGATACATGAGACCTTGGTATATAGCACCGATACATGAGACCTCGGTGTATAGCACCGATACATGAGACCTTGGTCTGTAGTCCCATCTGAACCCGGTGTATAGCACCGATACATGATACCTCGGTCTGTAGTCCCATCTGAACCCGGTGTATAGCACCGATACATGAGACCTCGTTCTGTAGTCCCATCTGAACCCGGTGTATAGCACTGATACATGAGACCTTGGTGTATAGCACCGCTACATGAGATCTCGGTCTGTAGTCCCATTTGAACCCAGTGTAAAGCACCGATACATGAGGTCTCGGTTGTAGTCCCATCTGCACCCGGTGTATAGCACCGATACATGAGACCTCGGTCTGTAGTCCCATTTGAACCCGGTGTATAGCACCGATACATGAGACCTCGGTCTGTAGTCCCATCTGAACCCGGTGTATAGCACCGATACATGAGACCTCGGTCTGTAGTCCCATCTGAACCCAGTGTATAGCACCGATACATGAGATCTTGGTGTATAGCACCGATACATGAGACCTTGGTCTATAGTCCCATCTTAACCCAGTGCATAGCACCGATACATGAGACCTCGGTTTATAGTCCTAACTGAAAGAAAGTTAATATTATTAGGGTCAGCTTGGGGATCGAAGGGTTAAAGAAAAAAAAACTAATATACTTATGGCGACGTCACTCCTATTAACCAGGGGGATGGGAGGGGGCGGGGAGGGGGCGGCAGGGTTTGGTGTATAGATAAATGTATCTAAATATAAAAAAATTTAAAGCCAGTTTTTGTGTCATGTGCCATACAATATTGACATGTTCTTACAGGTGTCACCACAGTTTACAACAATACAAGGGGAGGTAGCTCAGACTGTCATAGATATGTGCAAAACACAGAAAACATACAACATAGATGAAACACAAGCGAACGATGCACGTGCTAAATCTAAGGATGCAGAAGAAAAGTAAGAGTAGTTCTTTGTATATTTAGTTATATCTAACTGTACCCCACCCATGTATTGATGCATTAACTACAGTTGTAGATACTGTAATGTATTGATGCATTACCTTCAGTTGTAGATACTGTAATGTATTGATGCATTACCTTCAGTTGTAGATACTGTAATGTATTGATGCATTAACTTCAGTTGTTGATACTGTAATGTATTGATGCATTACCTTCAGTTGTAGATACTGTAATGTATTGATGCATTAACTACAGTTGTTGAAACTGTAATGTATTGATGCATTAACTACAGTTGTTGATACTGTAATGTATTGATGCATTACCTTCAGTTGTAGATACTGTAATGTATTGATGCATTAACTTCAGTTGTTGATACTGTAATGTATTGATGCATTAACTACAGTTGTTGATACTGTAATGTATTGATGCATTACCTTCAGTTGTAGATACTGTAATGTATTGATGCATTAACTACAGTTGTTGATACTGTAATGTATTGATGCATTAACTACAGTTGTTGATACTGTAATGTATTGATGCATTAACTACAGTTGTAGATACTGTAATGTATTGATGCATTAACTACAGTTGTTGATACTGTAATGTATTGATGCATTAACTTCAGTTGTAGATACTGTAATGTATTGATGCGTTAACTACAGTTGTTGATACTGTAATGTATTGATGCATTAACTTCAGTTATAGATACTGTAATGTATTGATGCGTTAACTACAGTTGTTGATACTGTAATGTATTGATGCATTAACTTCAGTTATAGATACTGTAATGTATTGATGCGTTAACTTCAGTTGTTGCTACTGTAATGTATTGATGCATTAACTTCAGTTGTAGATACTGTAATGTATTGATGCATTACCTTCAGTTGTTGATACTGTAATGTATTGATGCATTAACTTCAGTTATAGATACTGTAATGTATTGATGCATTAACTACAGTTGTTGATACTGTAATGTATTGATGCATTAACTTCAGTTGTAGATACTGTAATGTATTGATGCATTAACTTCAGTTGTTGATACTGTAATGTATTGATGCATTAACTTCAGTTGTAGATACTGTAATGTATTGATGCATTAACTTCAGTTGTTGATACTGTAATGTATTGATGCATTAACTTCAGTTGTTGATACTGTAATGTATTGATGCATTAACTTCAGTTGTAGATACTGTAATGTATTGATGCATTAACTTCAGTTGTTGATACTGTAATGTATTGATGCATTAACTTCAGTTATAGATACTGTAATGTATTGATGCATTAACTACAGTTGTTGATACTGTAATGTATTGATGCATTAACTTCAGTTGTAGATACTGTAATGTATTGATGCATTAACTTCAGTTGTTGATACTGTAATGTATTGATGCATTACCTTCAGTTGTAGATACTGTAATGTATTGATGCATTAACTTCAGTTGTTGATACTGTAATGTATTGATGCATTAACTACAGTTGTTGATACTGTAATGTATTGATGCATTAACTTCAGTTGTAGATACTGTAATGTATTGATGCATTAACTTCAGTTGTTGATACTGTAATGTATTGATGCATTAACTTCAGTTGTAGATACTGTAATGTATTGATGCATTACCTTCAGTTGTAGATACTGTAATGTATTGATGCATTAACTTCAGTTGTTGATACTGTAATGTATTGATGCATTACCTTCAGTTGTTGATACTGTAATGTATTGATGCATTAACTTCAGTTATAGATACTGTAATGTATTGATGCATTAACTTCAGTTATAGATACTGTAATGTATTGATGCATTAACTTCAGTTGTAGATACTGTAATGTATTGATGCATTAACTTCAGTTGTAGATACTGTAATGTATTGATGCATTAACTTCAGTTGTTGATACTGTAATGTATTGATGCATTAACTTCAGTTGTAGATACTGTAATGTATTGATGCATTAACTTCAGTTATATATACTGTAATGTATTGATGCATTAACTTCAGTTATAGATACTGTAATGTATTGATGCATTAACTTCAGTTATAGATACTGTAATGTATTGATGCATTAACTTCAGTTGTTGATACTGTAATGTATTGATGCATTAACTTCAGTTGTAGATACTGTAATGTATTGATGCATTAACTTCAGTTGTAGATACTGTAATGTATTGATGCGTTAACTTCAGTTGTAGATACTGTAATGTATTGATGCATTAACTACAGTTATAGATACTGTAATGTATTGATGCATTAACTTCAGTTGTAGATACTGTAATGTATTGATGCATTAACTTCAGTTGTAGATACTGTAATGTATTGATGCATTAACTTCAGTTGTTGATACTGTAATGTATTGATGCATTAACTTCAGTATAGATACTGTAATGTATTGATGCATTAACTTCAGTTGTAGATACTGTAATGTATTGTTGCATTAACTTCAGTTGTAGATACTGTAATGTATTGATGCATTAACTTCAGTTGTAGATACTGTAATGTATTGATGCATTAACTTCAGTTATAGATACTGTAATGTATTGATGCATTAACTTCAGTATAGATACTGTAATGTATTGATGCGTTAACTTCAGTTGTTGATTATTCTAGTAACACTGTCTATTTCAGGATGAACAGAAAATCTAAAGGAATATTTCAATCTATTGCTAGTCTACAGAAGAATTATACCAAGGTAAGATGGAGGAAATATATAGTGCATGCTCAATGTACATTTATGTTATACTAATATGTTATATAGTGATTTCATATTGGCCTTACGGGCCTTCGTGGCCCAGTGGTTAAGGTAGTTGCCTTCAAATCACTTGCCCCTCACCACTGTAGGTTCGAAGCACACTTGGGATGTTCAATTCTTTCAAGTGGGGAAGCTATACAGTTTGCTTGCAGAAGGTCATTGGTTCTACCCTGGTGCCTGTCTGTGCATGTAATACTGCTCGGAGGAGCCACCCAGGGTCTTGTACCACCAATAATAGCTGGTGTCGTCATAGTATGTGCGACATTAAACCACAGAAACAAGCAAACATATTGGCCTTGTTGATGAGATGAAGCCAGTTATTTTGGGCCGATTGTGAGCGAAGGCCGACATCCAATATGACATGCTGAATCCCAATAACTATGTCAATATGACATGCTGAATCCCAATAACTATGTCAATATGACATGCTGAATCCCAATAACTATGTCAATATGACATGCTGAATCCCAATAACTATGTCAATATGACATGCTGAATCCCAATAACTATGTCAATATGACATGCTGAATCCCAATAACTATGTCAATATGACATGCTGAATCCCAATAACTATGTCAATATGACATGCTGGATCCCAATAACTATGTCAATATGACATGCTGGATCCCAATAACTATGTCAATATGACATGCTGGATCCCAATAACTATGTCAATATGACATGCTGGATCCCAATAACTATGTCAATATGACATGCTGAATCCCAATAACTATGTCAATATGACATGCTGAATCCCAATAACTATGCCAATATGAAATCACTTAATTACAGGCAAAAGACACACATACATCATACTATATGACCATAGGTTACTGTAAACATTACTTACTATATGACCGTATGTTACTGTAAACATTACTTACTATATGACCATAGGTTACTGTAAACATTACTTACTATATGACCATAGGTTACTGTAAACATTACTTACTATATGACCATAGGTTACTGTAAACATTACTTACTATATGACCATAGGACATTGTGTCTTGTGCCTTAGCATTTAATTAAATGACTATAGAATAATTTCAGTTGTAACAACGGTAACAAATATTATACTTGTGGAAGTCGTGATAGCGCAGTAGTAGCACATTTGCCTTAGGTGTGAAAGGCCCAGAGTTTGAGCCTCACTTGAGCTGTTACGATTGTGCCCTTAGTCAGGGCATTTAAATTCCACATGCCTCTTCTCTCTCCCTCATGGCGATGGATTCCAACAGGAATGAGGTCTCGAGAGTGATTAATATAAGTTGTAAGAACTTGTTTCGCAATCGAGCTAAAATAAATTTGTATTAACTAACGAACAGTAACAAACATTATTCTGAATTTTTTAATGATTCAGGTTATAACATTTATTCGTGCTCAGCTCAGATCAGTCAAAAAATATAATTTATTTCTTGAACAAGTTAAATAGATCTACCCAGTCAGGGATCTACCCAGTGATACACCCAGGTATGGATCTACCCAGTCAGGGATCTACCCAGCGATACACCCAGGCATGGATCTACCCAGGGATATTGTTTTAAGCTTAAACTTTATTTAATTTAACAACGATTGTGAAGCAAGTTTTAACAACTTATATTAATCACTCTCGTTGGCTCGGATGAAAGTGTAAATGTGGTCATTCGTGTGGGAGGAAACCAGAGTTCCCTGAGAAAACCCACCTGTCCGATCTGGCGACCACCGTATCATCTTGCATACTTCCCGGTCTATGGATCGAACCCAGGTTGCATTGGTGAGAATCGAGCGAGCTAACCACTGCGCTAATCGGACAGGGATATTATTTGAATGTGGCTGTTAGATTTGAAGTTACTTATTGTCTAGTGTGATCACTCTCTGTTTAGTGTTTACCGATGCTCCAGATGACAGTTTGCACGCTTTATGTGAGATTTAGTTAATTCTTCAGACAGTTTGCATGGTTGACATGTGATTTACTTAATTCTTCGGACAGTTTGCATGGTTGACATGTGATTTACTTAATTCTTCAGACAGTTTGCACGGTTGACATGAGATTTTCTGAACTGTGTGGACAGCTTATACAGTTGACGAGATGTTTTTCTTGTCCAAACTAATATTTAACCAATTTAATGAACTGTGAACGCATACAAATCAATGTTAATCTTATTTTTAAAACATTCTAGCCAGCAAGAATGAGTTATATTTCCAAGAATATCATAAATATCTCATACAGGCCTAGCTCCAACAATCAGATTTCGACATTTTCATACAGTCATAAAGTCCCATATTGGCCATGCTACCTCCATATTGGCCATGCTACCTCCATATTGGCCATGCTACCTCCATATTGGCCATGCTACCTCCATATTGACCATGCTAGCTCCATATTGACCATGCTACCTCCATATTAGCCATGCCATGCTAGCTCCATATTGGCCATGCTATGCTAGCTCCATATTGCCCATGCTATGCTAGCTCCATATTGGCCATGCTAGCTTCATATTGGCCGGGCTAGCTCCACATTGGCCAGGCTAGCTCCATATTGGCCATGCTAGCTCCATATTGACCATGCTAGCTCCATATTGGCCATGCTAGCTCCATATTGGCCATGCTAGCTCCATTTTGGTCATGCTAGCTCCATATTGGCCATGCTAGCTCCATATTGACCATGCTAGCTCCATATTGGCCATGCTAGCTCCATATTGGCCATGCTAGCTCCACATTGGCCATGCTAGCTCCATATTGGTCATGCTAGCTCCATATTGGCCATGCTAGCTTCATAATGTATTGACCATGCTAGCTCCATATTGGCCATGCTAGCTCCATATTGGTCATGATAGCTCCATATTAGCCAGGCTAGCTCCATATTGACCATGCTAGCTTCATATTGGCCGGGCTAGCTCCACATTGACCAGGCTAGCTCCATATTGACCATGCTAGCTCCACATTGGCCAGGCTAGCTCCATATTGGCCATCCTAACTCCATATTGGCCATCATGGCTCCATATTGGTCATGCTAGCTCCATATTTGCATGGCTAGCTCCATATTGGCCATGCTAGCTCCATATTGGCCATGCTAGCTCCATATTGGCCATGCTAGCTCCACATTGGCCATGCTAGCTCCACATTGGCCATGCTAGCTCCATATTGGCCAGGCTAGCTCCATATTGGCCATGCTAGCTCCACATTGGCCATGCTAGCTCCATATTGGCCAGGCTAGCTCCATATTGGCCAGGCTAGCTCCACATTGGCTATGCTAGCTCCACATTGGCCATGCTAGCTCCATATTGGCTATGCTAGCTCCACATTGGCTATGCTAGCTCCACATTGGCTATGCTAGCTCCATATTGGCCATGCTAGCTCCACATTGGCCATGCTAGCTCCACATTGGCTATGCTAGCTCCACATTGGCTATGCTAGCTCCACATTGGCTATGCTAGCTCCACATTGGCCATGCTAGCTCCACATTGGCCATGCTAGCTCCACATTGGCTATGCTAGCTCCACATTGGCTATGCTAGCTCCACATTGGCCATGCTAGCTCCACATTGGCTATGCTAGCTCCACATTGGCTATGCTAGCTCCACATTGGCTATGCTAGCTCCACATTGGCCATGCTAGCTCCACATTGGCTATGCTAGCTCCACATTGGCTATGCTAGCTCCACATTGGCCATGCTAGCTCCACATTGGCTATGCTAGCTCCACATTGGCCATGCTAGCTCCACATTGGCTATGCTAGCTCCACATTGGCCATGCTAGCTCCACATTGGCTATGCTAGCTCCACATTGGCTATGCTAGCTCCACATTGGCCATGCTAGCTCCACATTGGCTATGCTAGCTCCACATTGGCCATGCTAGCTCCACATTGGCTATGCTAGCTCCACATTGGCTATGCTAGCTCCACATTGGCTATGCTAGCTCCACATTGGCCATGCTAGCTCCAATGGCCATGCTAGCTCCACATTGGCAGCTAGCTCCACATTGGCCATGCTAGCTCCACATTGGCTATGCTAGCTCCACATTGGCCATGCTAGCTCCACATTGGCCATGCTAGCTCCACATTGGCCATGCTAGCTCCACATTGGCCATGCTAGCTCCACATTGGCTATGCTAGCTCCACATTGGCTATGCTAGCTCCACATTGGCCATGCTAGCTCCACATTGGCTATGCTAGCTCCACATTGGCTATGCTAGCTCCACATTGGCTATGCTAGCTCCACATTGGCCATGCTAGCTCCACATTGGCTATGCTAGCTCCACATTGGCTATGCTAGCTCCACATTGGCCATGCTAGCTCCACATTGGCTATGCTAGCTCCCATTGGCCATGCTAGCTCCACATTGGCTATGCTAGCTCCACATTGCCATGCTAGCTCCACATTGGCTATGCTAGCTCCACATTGGCTATGCTAGCTCCACATTGGCTATGCTAGCTCCACATTGGCTATGCTAGCTCCACATTGGCTATGCTAGCTCCACATTGGCTATGCTAGCTCCACATTGGCTATGCTAGCTCCACATTGGCCATGCTAGCTCCACATTGGCATGCTAGCTCCACATTGGCCATGCTAGCTCCACATTGGCCATGCTAGCTCCACATTGGCCATGCTAGCTCCACATTGGCTATGCTAGCTCCACATTGGCTATGCTAGCTCCACATTGGCCATGCTAGCTCCACATTGGCTATGCTAGCTCCACATTGGCTATGCTAGCTCCACATTGGCTATGCTAGCTCCACATTGGCTATGCTAGCTCCACATTGGCTATGCTAGCTCCACATTGGCTATGCTAGCTCCACATTGGCCATGCTAGCTCCACATTGGCCATGCTAGCTCCACATTGGCTATGCTAGCTCCACATTGGCCAGGCTAAGCACCGATACTGATGAGATCATGCTGATATCAAGTTACCAAGGGTCGATAACTAGGCTGATATGAAATTAGGCACGTAATAACGTCTTTATTACTTTGATATGAATTTGAACATTTAATAATCGAAATCATGCTCTGTTATCCATTTATCAGGAATAAATCACAATTACTGAATTAGATACACGAAAATGATTGAAATATTACCACGAAACTACAACATCTGTTATCTGTCAAATTTGACACGCTGGGATGCTACAGGAAGTAAACAAATTAGCACCTAGTGCGCATGCATTATTTTCTCAGGAACTAGTTATGATAAACGTAATATCAGACTGGATAACACAGCGTATCAATCTGGGTGGTAGACAGTATTGTTGTAGGCTAAAAACGGTAAAAAATAGGCTAAAATTAAAATCTAAGTAATAATGCTGGTATTACGCCTACAAAGAAACAAAAGTGGAAGTCGTGATAGCGCAGTGGATGTGCGTTCACATCAGGTGCGAAAGGTCCGGAGTTCGAACCCTGCTGGAGCCGTTACGATTGTGCTCTTAGGCAAGGCATTTAATTTTCACGTTGCCTCTTCTCTCTCCCTCGTGGCGATGGATTTCATCAGGAATGAGGTCTCGAGAGTGATTAATATAAGTTGTAAGAACTTGTTTCGCAATCGAGCTAAAAATAAATTTGTATAAACTACAGAAACAAAATAAAAACATTAGATTATAAGTACATTGTGTGTTATTTTACCCAATATTACGTAGCACAAAATGGCATGACATTGCTTAACCCATTCAACACCAAGTAACTCACATGGACTGGTCCATGATATTCATAAACCAATAAATGAATCAGAAAATCACATTTGGACAAGTTCATTTATCAAAATGGGTAATTTTGTTTCTAAAAATAGTTATATTACTTGAAAAAAGTGCAGATCCTGATGAGACGGCTCGTCATGAGCCGGCTCATCTGGATCTACACTTTTTGTAAGCCTATTTAGAGGTCTGTGGTGTTGAAAGGGTTAATATATAACGACTACAAATAAAACAAAGAAAACGGTTGTACATTTGTGATCTGTTTATAGACAATTCACACCCCCACTTCCACACCAAAGGTTTGACATCCAGCCATCTATTAACCCATTCAACACCAAGTAACTGACATGGACTGGTCCATGATATTTTTAGACCAATAAATTAATAACAAAATTACATTTGGATCAGTTCATTTATCAAAATGGGTAATTTTTTGTTCTAAAAATAGTTATATTACTTGAAAAAAGTGCAGATCCTGATGAGACGGCTCGTAACGATCCGGCTCATCTGGATCTACACTTTTTTGTAAGCCAATTTAGAGGTCTGTGGTGTTGAAAGGGTTAACCCAGATAATCCTTAGTTCTGTCTATGATAAATCCCTTGTGGTAGCCGTTATCCAATGTTGTAAAGCTTGTGACCCAAATAGTTTGTGTTACATATATCGTTTCTATGCATTGTAGCTAGATAATGGTGCATATAGTATGTGATAAATATATTTAAAACACTGACTGACTGATTGAATTCATTTAAAGTCGCCACCACATAAATGCATTGGGCGACTGAGATTTCTAAGAAGATTAAAAACACTGTCGTGACGTCATACCTTTGTACTTGCAGTCCATTATTATTAATATTGGACTGGTGTCAAAAGGCCTGAGTATTATATTAAATTATACGCGTAAATGTATGAAATGAATAATTTTAATTAGTAGGATCTTGTTGTATAAGTGTGTGTTTTAAGTAAGATATAAGCCTCAAACTGATCCAATATGTAATATATTGGTACTGTCTACGGCGCTACGCGCCTCGCACAGTCCAATATTTTACATATTGGATCGTTTTCGGCTTATATCCTATACATATATATCTAGGATCTTAAAAAAGTATATATAGAATCTTACATGGGTTGTAGATTCATACCATAGTTTATGAAATGAGTTTTGGAATTTTGCTATTAACCCATTCAACACCAAGTAACTGACATAGACTGGTCCATGATATTCATAAACCAATAAATGAATCAGAAAATCACATTTGGACAAGTTCATTTATCAAAATGGGTAATTATGTCTAAAAATAGTCATATCACTGGCAAAAAGTGCAGATCCTGATGAGATGGCTCGTCACGAGCCAGCTCATCTGGATCTACTGATGATTGAGCTTATTTACCCTCGCCACCGGCGAACCATATGGGCGAGCGTTCTCTATTAAGCGAGCCTTTTTGAATGGTATGAAATCACCAGGAGTGTAAGATCCCTTTTATCACATTACCACAGTAATAACAACCATACATATGCCAGTCTACTTTTGAGCCTTATTACATTAACGTGCATTCATACGCCGTAGTAAATAGTCCCTGATAATCAACCAAATAATCATGCAAATAGTCGACACAATATTTTTAATCGCTATTCTGTTAGTGCATATTTAGCATTTTTGATTAAAGCAGTTGATTTTCAACAAAAAGCATGAACACAAACTACATGTATATGTCACATGTCACAAACTACATGTATATGTCACATGTCACATACTACATGTATATGTCACATGTCACAAACTACATGTATATGCCACATGTCACAAACTACATGTATATGTCACATGTCACAAACTACATGTATATGCCACATGTCACATACTACATGTATATGTCACATGTCACAAACTACATGTATATGTCACAAACTACATGTATATGTCACATGTCACACACTACATGTATGTCACATGTCACAAACTACATGTATATGTCACATGTCACAAACTACATGTATATGTCACACACTACATGTATATGTCACATGTCACAAACTACATGTATATGTCACATGTCACAAACTACATGTATATGTCACACACTACATGTATATGTCACATGTCACAAACTACATGTATATGTCACATGTCACAAACTACATGTATATGTCACAAACTACATGTATATGTCACATGTCACACACTACATGTATATGTCACATGTCACAAACTACATGTATATGTCACATGTCACAAACTACATGTATATGTCACATGTCACAAACTACATGTATATGTCACATGTCACAAACTACATGTATATGCCACATGTCACAAACTACATGTATATGTCACATGTGTATTGCAAGCTGTCAATGTCATGCCGCGACCAATCAGAATCCTTGCAGGTGTGGACAGAAGAAAATATGTGCTGGCTGTATTACACTGAATACAAGCAAAGTTATGTGATACATATCATTAGCAGGGTTCATTCTAGGTCAGAATTTTTGGGAGAAGTGAGAAAGCGTGCGATTGCGTCCTTAAATGGTGTTATTTAAATAAAATTTAAACAAAATATGGTTAAAATACACAGTATGAGCATTAAATACAACATTTGAATAGGAGTGCATTTATAATGTACAGTGTATCTTACTGGACAATATTTTGTATGAATATTGTAAAAAAAAAAAAATTTAATAACGGGAGAAGTCAGCGGGTGAAGTCGGGATCCCTAGGGTGACTATTTCTCCCAAATCGCCCTCTAGACTGAGTCCTGCATTAGACTGTCACAATATAGTGAAGCCACATGGTTTGCACAGACCTTGAAAACTCCTTGAATTTCTTCATTGATGTTTTTTTCCCTTAAAAGGTGAATTCCTTGAATTATAGCAAAATCTCTTTAAATTTTCAGCGCATTTGCTTGAATCTCATGCAAGTTTTGAATTGTCGACGACAACAACAATAACGGTAGATTAGGAAGGTATATTATGTTTTGGTAGATTAGGACGGTATATTATGTGTTGGTAGGTTAGGATGGTATATTATGTTTTGGTAGGTTAGGACGGTATATTATGTTTTGGTAGGTTAGGACGGTATATTATGTTTTGGTAGGTTAGGACGGTATATTATGTTTTGGTAGGTTAGGACGGTATATTATGTTTTGGTATGTTAGGATGGTAGGTTAGGACGGTATATTATGTTTTGGTAGGTTAGGACGGTATATTATGTTTTGGTAGGTTAGGATGGTATATTATGTTTTGGTAGATTAGGACGGTAGGTTAGGACGGTATATTATGTTTTGGTAGGTTAGGACGGTATATTATGTTTTGGTAGGTTAGGACGATATATTATGTTTTGGACGGTACGGAGAATGGATGGGGAATAGTTAGTTTATACAAATTTATTTTAGCTCGATTGCGAAACAAGTTATTTCAACTTATATAAATCACTCTCGAGATCTCATGGGGAATAGTTCATGCTGAATGCTTCACTTTTCTACACTTGACACTGCTTAAAGAACTCGCCTTATGAAACAAAACCGTTCTTCTCATTTTGTGTGGTTTATTCAGTTACCGGTATGTGACCTTGATAAAAGCAGTGAATCATTATGTGTATAATACTACGTGGGAATGTGATCCCTCGTTCCAAGAAACACTCCTTGGAAATACAAATTTTGGTGATCACTCGGATGAAATAAACGCCTAATAAACACAAATATTCTCGATATCTTTTACGTGAAGTGGACAAGTGCATTACTGTCGTGACTTCAGGTTTTGTAACTTTTCACGAGAGGAGAATGCCGTCATGATTCACACAAGTCTCACTCCATGGGACAAAATACAGCTCACGGGCCTTCAAGGTCATTGTCACACTTTGGAGGTCAAAGGTCGGCGTCACTTATTTCTTGTTTTGGCTAGAACATTGCTGCCTCCAAAGAGATTGTGTTCTTACTTGAATTTTTCTTCCAGTTACAAACTCGGATGGAATCCTGTGAATCAAAGACAACATCGTCGAGAAATGAGTATTTACTATGCATGGCGGCAGCCAACGCGCATCAAGTACGGTACTTCACCACAGACCTTCCACATTTGATGGAGGTAGGTAGTTGATCTACTGTTGTTGCCGAGACAAGTCTTGCTCCGTGTCACCATAGTTACAGAAATATAATAACAACATTGATCCTTTTAGTTTTTATGTGATATTTAGACTGGTCTTGCAGCATTGAGAGGCAACAAAACATGTGATTTATGTGATATTTAGACTGGTCTTGCAGCATTGAAGGGCAACAAAACATGTGATTTATGTGATATTTAGACTGGTCTTGCAGCATTGAGAGGCAACAAAACATGTGATTTCTGTGATATTTAGACTGGTCTTGCAGCATTGAGAGGCAACAAAACATGTGATTTATGTGACATTTAGACTGGTCTTGCAGCATTGAGGGGCAACAAAACATGTGATTTATGTGATATTTAGACTGGTCTTGCAGCATTGAGAGGCAACAAAACATGTGATTTATGTGATATTTAGACTGGTCTTGCAGCATTGAGAGGCAACAACATATGTGATTTCTGTGATATTTAGACTGGTCTTGCAGCATTGAGGGGCAACAAAACATGTGATTTATGTGATATTTAGACTGGTCTTGCAGCATTGAGGGGCAACAAAACATGTGATTTATGTGATATTTAGACTGGTCTTGCAGCATTGAGGGTCAACAAAACATATGATTTCTGTGATATTTAGACTGGTCTTGCAGCATTGAGGGTCAACAAAACATGTGATTTATGTGATATTTAGACTGGTCTTGCAGCATTGAAGGGCAACAAAACATGTGATTTATGTGATATTTAGACTGGTCTTGCAGCATTGAGAGGCAACAACACATGTGATTTCTGTGATATTTAGACTGGTCTTGCAGCATTGAGAGGCAACAAAACATGTGATTAATGTTGATCTATTTATTATTGTAGAAAGATCCCACCGACTGCTGGATAATTAATTACTTGGAATGATCCAATTCAATTTACTGATACAAGTACAATATTGATGTTGCTAGTAGTTTATGGGCTTTGAAGTTGGATGTTATTCTATGTAGGATGTAGTCCGCCTCCGTGGTCGAGTGGTTAAGGTCGCTGACTTGTATACCACTGTAACCTATCATCACTGATGGTCACGGGTTCGAGCCCCGCTCAGACCGTGTCTCATTTATATGAAAAAGTTGGCAGTTTCTTACAGAGGTTGGTGCACCCAAGTACTGGTTAACCGCTGGAGCCTGCCCAGGAAAGGTGTTGTTAGGTAAACTGCCCGCCGGCGATATAGCCCAAAATGGTGCTGATGCAGGCGTAAAACCTGAAATATATCATAACATATAATATACAAGAAGTTGGATGTTATTCTATGTAGGATATAGACATAACAGGGATTTGATGCATAGTTTTTTGGTTTAGGAAATAATATTTGTCTTGGCGTTGTTTATCTGCGAATAAACCACAGTTTTTGGAGTGCTGATGTGTAGGATTACCGTAGGCGTGCGTGTGTTGTTAATTCCTATGCATCAGAACGACAAACCGTGTTTTATTTGCAGATAGACAACCACAAGACAAATATTATTTTCATTCTAACATGACCCAATATAATACTACGAACGTATAAATGTTTGTGTTATTTTGTCGGTGGAGTAAAATTCAACAGCCATAAAATAGACCGGATCTAGCTGTTGTTTATTGCAGATTTAACTATGGTAGATTTGTTCTTTGTTTATAAGAACAAAATATCAAGTTAAAATAGACTATATTTAAGTTTCATTTCTGGTATAATATAAAACGCTACTTGTAGATACCGGTATTGTACCAGATATAGATAGTGCAGATTGACCTGGCCTTTATAAGGTCATGCAAATATTCAAATGGCATGAAAATTATAGTGTATTATTGATAACAAATAAACATTTTTGAGTAACGGTCACTTTCCTGCACCCAGTTTAATGTACATTGACGATTGATTGTACGTAATACTTTCCTGCACCCAGTATCATGTACATTGACGATTGATTGTACATAATACTTTCCTGCACCCAGTATCATGTACATTGACGATTGATTGTACATAATACTTTCCTGCACCCAGTTTCATGTACATTGACGATTGATTGTACATAATACTTTCCTGCACCCAGTATCATGTACATTGACGATTGATTGTACATAATACTTTCCTGCACCCAGTATCATGTACATTGACGATTGATTGTACGTAATACTTTCCTGCACCCAGTATCATGTACATTGACGATTGATTGTACGTAATCCTATGAAATGTCATTCACATGCACTGTCTATTATTGTATGCAAATAGTATATGGCAATGGCTGCTGAATGTACACCCACTTATAGCAGGAAGTAATGTATATTTACCATTTTTCTCTCCTTGAAGGTATTAGATGGTGAAATATTTGAGCGTATTCAGGAGTATTTTGCCATATATGGCAATACAGCTCAGGAAATCAGTTGTTACGAGAATAGATCATGTAATAGAATTGTGGAACAGACTGCAATGGTAAGTGTAGCTGATGATGATGAATGATGGTGATTGTGATGATCATTGTAATGATGATGATATGGTGATTATGATGATGATGGGGATGATGTTGATGATGTTGATGATGATGTGTTGATAGTGATGGTGATGATGATGATGGTGATGATGATGGTGATGATGATGATTATAATGATGATGACGATGATGATGATGATGGTGACGATGATGATGATGGTGATGGTGATACTAGTCAAAACAGTAATATGCTTTACCATCTCTTCAAAACTCTGCTCTAAATTGAAATGCCTTACCTAAGGACACAATCGTATCGGCTCCAGCGGGGCTCGAACTCCGGGCCTTTCGCACCTGAAGCAAACACTCTACCACTGCGCTACCATGACTTAGTTAATGGTTTTATAAGTTGCATACAGTTTCTAGGGTGTGGTCCCTACCCCCCTAACTAATCCCATCCCCAATAGTGACGTTGATCAAACATGATCATTTCTCAAAAACCGTCAAAGATACTGCTTTAAAACTTTGCATCCGAGGACTAATTTTCTACTCTACACCCAGTCAGTCCCCATCCTACCAATGTCATTGAACTTGAAATTTGTTAGAAACTAGTATACAGTCAAACTTGTCTTAAGAAACCACCAATGGGAAGGGCAACATGTGGTCTCTAAGCAGGAATGGTCTCTTAATACAAGTGATCTCTTAATAGACGTTGTCTTTCAAGCATAGTTTGACTGTATATATGCCTAAAAATCTCAAACATTATTACTTAAAACACTATTTATTGCGATTGCGAAGTAAGTTTTAGTAACTTATATTAATAACTCTCGTTGGCGCGGATGAAAGCGTAAATGTGGTCATTCGTGTTGGAGGAAACCGGAGTACCCGGAGAAAACCCACCTGTCCGATCTGGCGACCACTGTACCATCTCACATAATTCCCGGTCTGTTTTAAACAGTGGCTGCAGAATGGATCGGACCGCTAACACAGGTTTGACTGTACTTCCATATTTCCGGACAATTGCAATTCAACTTTGTATTCCGATGTATATGTACATGTATTTATACTTTACATGATCTTCAACTTTATATTTCAGATCAATCGTAACTTTGACCTCAAGTGTTTCTTATACAATAATCATGTGTTTACGGACCTCGTGCAATATGAGTTTGACCCCTGCTTGCAGGATACGGTAAGAGACAATGAGTTTGGTCCTTATCCTACCAAGCCGATCCAGGCAATGTGGTCGTTATTCTACCAGCAGTATGTGAGGCCCTAATCCAGACAATGCGGTCCTTATTCTACCAGCAGTCTGTGAGGCCCCGATCCAGACAATGCAGTCCTTATTCTACCAGCAGTCTGTGAGGCCCCGATCCAGACAATGCAGTCCTTATTCTACCAGCAGTCTGTGAGGCCCCGATCCAGACAATGCAGTCCTTATTCTACCAGCAGTTTGTGAGGCCCTGATCTAGACAATGCAGTCCTTATTCTACCAGCAGTCTGTGAGGCCCCGATCCAGACAATGCAGTCCTTATTCTACCAGCAGTCTGTGAGGCCCCGATCCAGACAATGCGGTCCTTATTCTACCAGCAGTCTGTGAGGCCCCGATCTAGACAATGCGGTCCTTATTCTACCAGCAGTCTGTGAGGCCCCGTTCAGACAATGCGGTCCTTATTCTACCAGCAGTCTGTGAGGCCCCGATCCAGACAATGCGGTCCTTATTCTACCAGCAGTCTGTGAGGCCCCGATCTAGACAATGCGGTCCTTATTATACCAGCAGTCTGTGAGGCCCCGATCCAGACAATGCGGTCCTTATTCTACCAGCAGTCTGTGAGGCCCCGATCTAGACAATGCGGTCCTTATTCTACCAGCAGTCTGTGAGGCCCCGATCCAGACAATGCGGTCCTTATTCTACCAGCAGTCTGTGAGGCCCCGATCTAGACAATGCGGTCCTTATTCTACCAGCAGTATGTGAGGCCCTGATCAGACAATACAGTCCTTATGCTACCAGCAGTCTGTGAGGCCCCGATTCTACCAGCAGTCTGTGAGGCCCTGATCCAGACAATGGGGTCCTTATTCTACCAGCAGTCTATAAGGCCCTGATCCAGACAATGCAGTCCTTATTCTACCAGCAGTCTGAGAGGCCCCAATACAGACAATTCTATCCGTAAACCTCTGTTCGTCTAGTTGGGTGTATTTTCACTGTATTTAATTGTGGTCGGATTTCCAAACGAACCATATTCACTGTTCTTGAATATCACAATAATACATATATACTTCTATTGTCACCTAAAGGAATATAAAACTCTCAAGTGTATATTTTTTCAGTGCAATAAAATCTCAATAGACAACAATGCAGCCCATCACATGGACAAGGAGGCGAGGAAGTGGGCAACCAAGATTGCCAAAGAAAACAAAGCCATTAAAGAATATCAGAAAGCATTAAAAGCAATAAGTAGTGGCGACAAGGTAATTAAAGACTGTCCTACCCTACAGTGTATCAATACACGATGCTCCAATATTCTATTATCTACACTTGAAAGTTTGCCCAACTCACCTATGGAACCCAGTCTCTTCCACCTACCCCTGGAATCTCACTAAAGTCTATTCTTACCTTACATTGTATCAATACACGATGCTCTAATATTCTACAACTTGAATTATACTCACATGCTCCTTAGAATATGTTCGTGTGAAGCACATTCGTAGCAAATACATGCTGCGTTTTCAATTGTGGTCATCAGTAAGATTTCACACTTTAAGTCCACGTTCAGGAGGTCGATCATCATTGATGGTCACTGGTTCGAGCCCCGCTCAGGCCTTGTCTCATTTTTATGAAAAAGTTGGCAGCTTCTTACGGAGGTTAGTGCATCAAGTACTTGTTGACCGCTGGAGCCTGCCCAGGAAAGGTGTTGTTAGGAAATCTGCCCTCCGGCAATATAACCCAAAATGCAGGTGTAAACCCAAATAAACGAAAAGACAATTTCCTGGTACGTTCATAACTGTCATTTGCTGCAACACTATTAACGTACATCATTTTGTGCACATGTTAGGCATGATTAATATCAGAAACAGACGAAAATTCAGGTACCGTTTGATAATCTGTTACAGGTTTCCGATTCGGGGCGAAAATTGGGTTCCGTTTGATAATCTGTTACAGCTTTCCGATTCGGGATGAAAATTGGGTTCCGTTTGATAATCTGTTACAGGTTTCCGATTCGGGATGAAAATTGGGTTCCGTTTGATAATCTGTTACAGCTTTCCGATTCGGGGCGAAAATTGGGTTCCGTTTGATAATCTGTTACAGCTTTCCGATTCGGGATGAAAATTGGGTTCCGTTTGATAATCTGTTACAGGTTTCCGATTCGGGATGAAAATTGGGTTCCGTTTGATAATCTGTTACAGCTTTCCGATTCGGGGCGAAAATTGGGTTCCGTTTGATAATCTGTTACAGCTTTCCGATTCGGGATGAAAATTGGGTTCCGTTTGATAATCTGTTACAGGTTTCCGATTAGGGATGCAAATTGGGTTCCGTTTGATAATATGTTACAGGTTTCCGATTAGGGATGCAAATTGGGTTCCGTTTGATAATCTGTTACAGGTTTCCGATTAGGGATGAAAATTGGGTTCCGTTTGATAATCTGTTACAGGTTTCTGATTCGGGATGAAAATTGGGTTCCGTTTGATAATCTGTTACAGGTTTCCGATTCGGGGCGAAAATTGGGTTCCGTTTGATAATCTGTTACAGCTTTCCGATTCGGGATGAAAATTGGGTTCCGTTTGATAATCTGTTACAGCTTTCCGATTCGGGATGAAAATTGGGTTCCGTTTGATAATCTGTTACAGCTTTCCGATTCGGGGCGAAAATTGGGTTCCGTTTGATAATCTGTTACAGCTTTCCGATTCGGGATGAAAATTGGGTTCCGTTTGATAATCTGTTACAGGTTTCCGATTCGGGATGAAAATTGGGTTCCGTTTGATAATCTGTTACAGCTTTCCGATTCGGGATGAAAATTGGGTTCCGTTTGATAATCTGTTACATGTTTACGATTAGGGATGCAAATTGGGGTCCGTTTGATAATCTGTTACAGGTTTCCGATTCGGGATGAAAATTGGGTTCCGTTTGATAATCTGTTACAGGTTTCCGATTAGGGATGCAAATTGGGTTACGTTTGATAATCTGTTACAGGTTTCCGATTCGGGATGCAAATTGGGTTCTGTTTGATAATCTGTTACAGGTTTCCGATTCGGGATCATCAGATGCTGTCTCACTTGAGCCAGAGTTGAAGACGGAGGAATTACTGCAGAATGTCAGACAGTCAGAGGTAAGTTGGTTAATGATTTAGTCTATATCAGCGCAAGCATGTTCTAGGAAATACGAGATATTCACTGTTTGAAGTTCCAAGGTCGATCCAATATTATAGAAAATTGATGTTCTATCGTTGCGAAATATTCTTATTTGCCAGCACATACATGTTCTAATGATCTATTGCAAATCAGCACAAGCAAGTTCCAGGAAATATGAGATATTCACTGTCTGATATCCGAGTTCTAATCCAATACTGTAGTTGATCATTGTTCTGTTGAGGCCAAATATTCTTATTCCCCAGCACTGACATGTGCTAATGGTTTATTGTTGATCAGCACAGGCAAATTCTAGGAAATATGAGATATTCTCTGTCTGATATCCAAGTTCTGATTCGATATTGTTGATGATTGTCTATTGTGTTGTGGCAAAATATTCTTCTTTCCCAGCACAGACATGTGCTAATGATTTATGGGTAGATTAGCACATGCAAGTTCAAGGAAATATGAGATATTCACTGTCTGATATCCGAGTTCTAATCCAATATTGTAGTAGATCATTGTTCTGTTGAAGCCAAATATTCTTATTCCCCAGCACTGACATGTGCTAATGGTTTATTGTTGATCAGCACAGGCAAGTTCTCGGAAATATTGGATTAGAACTCGGATATCAGACAGAGAATATCTCATATTTCCTGGAACTTGCTTGTGCTGATTTGCAATAGATCATTAGAACATGTATGTGCTGGCAAATAAGAATATTTCGCAACGATAGAACATCAATTTTCTATAATATTGGATCGACCTTGGATCATTGTAGATGATTATTGTTCTATTGTTGTCAAAGATTGTTGGTCATTGTTGTCAAATATTCTTATTTCCCAGTACAAACATGTGCTAATGATTTAATTCAAATCAGCACATGAAAGTTCTAGGAAATATGAGATATTCACTGTCTGATATCTGAGTTCTGATCTGATATTGTAGATTATTGTTCTATTGTTGTCAAATATTCTTATTTCCCAGCACTGACATGTGCTAATGATTTATTGCAAATCGGCACAGGCAAGTTCTAGGATATATGAGATATTCACTGTCTGATATCCGAGTTCTGATCCGATATTATGGATGATTGTCTATTGTGTTGTAGCCAATCATTCGTATTTCCCAGCACAGACATGTGCTAATGATTTAATTCAAATCAGCAAATGCAAGTTCCAGGAAATATGAGATATTCACTGACTGTTCCAGAGTTGTTCCAATATTATAGAAAACTGTTGTTCATTGTTGCCACATATTCTTATATCTCAGTACAAACATGTGCTAATGATTAATTCAAATCAGCAAATGCAAGTTCCAGGAAATATGAGATATTCACTGTCTCATATCCGAGTTCTGAATCGTTTTTATTTATGATTCTCTATTGTTTTTGTGGGCAAATATTCTTCCTTCCTAGCACAGACATGTGCTAATGACTTAATTCAGCACATGGAAGTTCTAGGCAATATGAGATATGCACTGTCTGAAGTTCTGAGTTGATCCAATATTATAGAAGATTGATGTTCTATCTGATATCGAAGTTCTGATCCAATATTAAAGAAGATTGTTGTTATATTGTTGTAAGAAATATTCTTATATCCCAGAACTGACATGTGCTAATGATTTAATTCAAATCAGCACATGCAAGTTCTAGGAAATATGAGATATTCACTGTCTGATATCTGATTCTTGATCCGATGTTGTGGATGATTGTCTAGTGTGTTGTTGCCAAATAATATTGTTTCCAGCACAGTCAAGTGCTAATGATACTTACTGTAGATCAGCTCAGGCCAGTTCTAGGTATATTTGCGCAGGCCAGTTCTAAGTAGAATGGTGCAGGCCAGTTCTAGGTAGATTGGTGCAGGTCAGTTCTAGGTAGATTGGTGCAGGCTAGTTCTAGGTAGATCAGTGCAGGCCAGTTCTAGGTAGATCAGTGCAGGCCAGTTCTAGGTAGATCAGTGCAGGCCAGTTCTAGTTAGATTGGTGCAGGCCAGTTCTAGGTAGATCAGCAGCGCAGGTCAGTTCTAGGTAGATCAGTGCAGGTAGATCAGTGCAGGCCAATTCTATGTAGATCAGCGCAGGCCAGTTCCAGGTAGATCAGTGCAGGCCAGTTCCAGGTAGATCAGTGCAGGCCAATTCTATGTAGATCAGCGCAGGCCAGTTCCAGGTAGATCAGTGCAGGCCAATTCTATGTAGATCATCGCAGGCCAGTTCTAGGCAATATGGGATTCTCACTGTCTGCAGTTCCAAAGTCAATCCAATATTATATGAGATTGTTGTTCTATTCTTGCCAAATATTCTTATTTCCCAGTACAGACATGTGCTAATGATTTATCGTAGATCAGCACATGCATGTTCTAGGCAATATCAGATATTCACTGTCTGTTATCTGAATTTGATCCAATGTTGTGGATGATTGTCTATTGTGTTGTTGCCAAATATTCTTATTTCCCAGCACAGACATGTGCTAATGATAGTTTGCAAATCAGCACAGACAAGTTCTGGGAAATATGAGATATTCACTGTCTGATGTTCCAGAGTTGATCCAATATTATAGAAGACTGATGTCCTATCATTGCTATGTTTAATTATTTCCCAGCACAGACATGTGCTATAATGATTCACTGCAAAACAGCTATAATATTATAATATCATATATTAATATCATATATTAATTATCGGAATCGGAATAACAGTAATTATGTGGCAGATGTTAAATATGTAATGCATGTTTCATGTGTGTTTTACGTTTATTTATCGTCGCTACCGGTTACCCATATGAGCGACGCCTCCTGAAGAGATTAGTCATTTTAGAATTTTTTTGGAGGATAGTGCAATGATACAGACAGAGACCCATTTCAGAGTCTCCTGGTTCTTTTACGTGCACGGTGTAAAGCACCGACACAAGACCTCGGTTTAACGTCCCATCTGAAAGACTGTTAATTTTATTAGGGTCGGACGGGGGATCGAACCGGCGATCCCTGGATTACCAGTCCAGCGTGTTACCACTGGACTACACATACAAAAACATTTAATTATATGTACAACAATACCTTACTCTGCTTCTATCTGCCTGTCTGTCTTGTGTGAATTGTTTAATTTTAGTATGAATCCATGGGTATTTTATAGGGTATTATTATCTATTAACCCTTTAAATTAAAACTGTTTAACCCTTTCAACCCCACAGGCCTCTAAATAGGCTTATGAAAAGTGTAGATCCAGATGAGCCGGCTCGTGACGAGCCGTCTCATCAGGATCTGCACTTTTTTGCCAGTAATAATTATTACTATTTTTAGATAAAATTACCCATTTTGATAAATGAACTGGTCCAAAGGTAATTTTCTTATTAATTTATTGGTCTGAAAATATCACGCATCAGTCCATGTCAGTTACTTGGGGTTGAATGGGTTAATAAATTATACTCCATCTCATCATTATTTTTCTAAATTAAAAGTTTGAAAGTTGAACAATTACTAATGATTAATTTTGATGGTTAGTAATTAATTACCTAATCAATGTTCAGCAATTAACAGCTCGATATTTAATTATCAAGTGTACAAACTGGATTATTTGAGTAAAGATTATTTGAAGAATTGATTGAATTGTCCTAGAAAGTGTTGTTGTTTTTGTGTGTATTGTATGAGTTTTGGAGATGTTAAAATAGAAAATAAAAGGTACATAAAAAGTGGAATATATCCAGATTAGTCAGAGTAATTGTTGTTATTGACGACGTTGTGATGAATTATAGTTATGGAACTTGAACTGTATTGATACCCTTTCTATAAATTTAATGAAGAGTTTATGTTGAATTTAATGTCATCTATTTTAAGCTACGAATATCATTTCTGTGTTTCATTTGCTCATTCATATGAAAACATTAAAGTTTTAAATGCAGTAATCCACTATTTAAAAATATTTGTAATTATATATCCATAAAGGTAGGTAATTTACTCATGAAAATTTCATAAAAACATCATTTGTGAGCAGATCTTCAAAGCCACTTGCCTAAATAATGAGTTCAGGAGTTCGAGCCTGCTGGAGCCATTACGATTGTGCCCTTAGGCAAGGCATTTAAATTCCACATGCCTCTTCTCTCTCCCTTGTGGCGATGGATTCCATCAGGAATGAGGACTCGAGAGTGATTAATATAAGTTATAAGAACTTGTTTCGCAATCGAGCTAAAATAAATTTGTATATAACTAAATTCTGAGCAAATTTATATTTTTGAAAAATGGCAATATTCACATTTTCAAATCATCCACCCCTTAGAATGTATAGGTGTGCAACACATTCTACTCACCCCATACATACAATATTTGGGTGTGCAGCCTATTCTCAGTGAGGTAATAATTAGGTTTTAACCCTAAACCTGCCAATCACGACTAAAGTCACTTTTGCAAACAACATAGAGCCAGATCAGATAGCACAGAGCGTAACACAGAATGTGTCATCTGATTAGGCTCTATGCTGTTTGCTATTCGGATAGTGGAGCTAAAACACTTGTCTGAATAGCAAACAACATAGATCCTGATCAGACGCTGCGAGAATAGTTTTCGGAATTATTTATATTTATGCCTCTTTGAACCTTTCTGGTTCGGATACGTTTTCTTGAATTATTCCCCCTTTGCGATATTATAATGCATCGGATCCAATGAGAACGAAGCATTTTATACGTCCTCAATATCAATAGAGTTTCGTGTACGATAACATTTTCACGAGTTTTACCCAATTGTTGTCTTACCCACTTGAACACAATAAATTAATAAGAAATTTACATTTGGACCAGTTCATTTATCAAAATTGGTAATTTTGTTTAAAATAGTAATATTACTGGCAAAAAGTGCAGATCCTGATGAGCCGACTCATCTGGATCTACACGTTTTGTAAACCTATTTAGAGATTTCTGGTGTTGAAAGGGTTAAGAAAAGGCGAGAAATAAACACTCGCATCTCCAGTGGCATCAACAATTTTGTACAATATTGCGTATAACTAAAAACCATCAAATGTACTGCTTTGATAGATGCATACTGTCTCTAGGCAATGTTCCCTACCTCCCTGCCTGATGATTCCAACTTCCAAGAGTGACCTTGAACTTTTAGCTATATGTAATATTTTTGAATGATATTGCTATTTAATCCTTTGCCTGCTGAGTAAATAAAATCACATTTGCAAACAACATAGATCCAGATCAGCTGCAGCATAATGCCCCGTCTGATCAGGATTAATGTTGTTTGCTATTTAGCCAAGAGTTTTAGCTCCACTACACAAATAGCAAACAATACAGAGCCTGATCAGACGGCACGTTTTGTGCCATCTGATTTGGATCTATGCTATTTGCAAAAGTGATTTTATCTGCCATTAGCGTGCATAGGGTTAAGCATATAATGTGTGTATGTTTCATTCATTACTTGATGACGTTGGCGTATGTATCTTTATGTTTCATGTTATTCCTCATGCTGTATTTTAGTTACTTTCATGTTTAACCCTTTCAACACCAAGTAACTCACATGGACTGGTCCATGATATATTTAGACAAATAAATTAATAAAAAAATTATATTTATCAAAATGGGTAATTTTGTCGAAAAATAGTAATATTACTGGCAAAAAGTGCAGATCCTGATGAGACGGCTCGTGACGAGCCGTCTCATCTGGATCTACACTTTTTGTAAGCCTATTTGGAGGTCTGTGGTGTTGAATGGGTTAAACCAACATTTAGTTTCTTAGACACCACCCTCTTGTTGGATATTAGACTATCACATACAAGCCTGCTGCAGATGACCACATTTACGCTTTCATCCGCACCACTGAGAGTGATTAATATAAGTTGTTAGAACTTGCTTCGCAATCGTAGAATAAATAAAGTTTAAACTTAAGCCTGCTACAGGTAGTATCCTTTATATCGGCTGCCCGATTAGCGCAGTGGTTAGCGCGCACGCTTCTCACCAATGCAACCCGGGTTCGATTCTCGGACCAGGAAGTATGTGAGATGGTACGGTGGTCGCCATATCGGACAGGTGGGTTTTCTCTGCGTACTCCAGTTTCCTCCCACACGAATGACCACATATACGCTTTCATCCGCGCCAACGAGAGTGATTAATATAAGTTGTTAGAACTTGCTGCGTAATCGTTGTGAAATAAATAAAGTTTAAACCTTTATATTACGTTCCTTGTTTGCAGTAGATTCCATTTCCTTTATTCAATTGGCTTATGATTTGCAAAGAAAATTGATCAGTGCTCACCTACCAGTTTTAACCACTTGTATATTTTCTTTGTGTATTTTTAATTGACCTACCTCATTTCAGACTGCACGGGCAAAGGCGGAGGCGAGAATAGAAGCTCTGAGACAAGGTGAAGGTAAGGTTTGCTACAAATCCACAAATAATAGCCTCTCCCTCAGTGGCTAAGCTAGAAGAGAGAAACAATGTTTGTGTGTTTTACGTTTATTTACCGGTTGCCCATATGAGCGACGCCTCCTGAAGAGATTAGTCATTTTAAATTTTTGGAGGATAGTGCAATGATACAGACTGAGACCCATTCCAGAATCTCCTCTGGTTCTTTTACGTACAGAGTGTAAAGCACCGACACGAGACCTCGGTTTAACGTCCCATCTGAAACACTGTTAATTGTATTAGGGTCAGACGGGGGATCGAACCTGCGATCCCTGGATTACCAGTCCAGCGTGTTACCACTGGACTACAGATCCGTCTGTAGAGAGAAACAATTCAGCTGACAAGAAATATATAATTCCCTCTTCATTGTATTAATGCTCCAACTGAGGATATTTGTGTTTATTAGTGTAAGATAGGATTTTATTTCATTGAGTGATCACCGAAATTTGTATTTCCACGAATGGCACTAAAACGTATAAACACAAATCTTCTTTTTCTTTTATGATTTCCAATGATTTTTGTTATTATAAATATTTGTTTTCAAATTTTATCCATTTTAACTGCCCCTGTGTGGAGCCTCATTGCACTACATGACACAACCACACAACCACTTCTGTTAGTGTGAACGTCCGTAATAAGAACTAGTTCTGTATAATTTTCAAGTTAGTTTCTGTCTGCTGTTAAAATTAAAAACTACAGACAAAACAAATTCATTAGAATATATTACTTTGAACTAACTGTTCATGATAGTCAGAAAATAGCTAAAATACAAAAGTACATCTAACTGCGTAGGAATACGAAACGCAACCGGTGGCAGAGAAAATTCCATCTTTCACTGTTTCAAAGCGGTGTAAAAGAAATATTCCTATTCAAACTGATTATCACACATTCTCAATTGTAGTCGTTACAAAATCAAGACTTGGGCGTCCATGGGCGAGTGGTTAGAGTCATTGACTTGCAGTAGGTCAATAGTTCTACCTGTGTGTCCTAACCCTAATTGATGCAACGTTAAACCTAAAAAAAAAACCCCCGCCAATAAGGGTTAGGACGCACAGGTAGAACCACTGACCTACCGCAAGTCAATGACTTTAACCACTCGGTTAAAAACTCCTTTTTTTCCCATTTGGCTCCTTTTCCTAGCTCCATTTCTCCGTAACAATTCATAACATCAATAAAATGATTGTGCGACATTACTTTTAGTATGTTTTGCTCATATTGCTGGTATAAAAAAAACGGGACACTCGCATACTTGCAATTTCATTTTTGGAACAGGAATATGTCTGTAACGTTATATTCCTGCTAAAGGTAATTCTAACATGACTCAGCATTTTGTCAGTATACTCAAAGAAGGAATTTACCGTTGTTAAATCTGCAATAAAACATGGCTTAGCTTGTGATGTCTGTACTATATGGTCTGTACTATATGGTCTGTACTATATGGTCTGTACTATATGGTCTGTATTATATGGTCTGTACTATATGGTCTGTATTATATGTCTGTATTATATGTCTGTATTATATGTCTGTATTATATGTCTGTACTATATGGTCTGTATTATATGTCTGTATTATATGATTTGTATTATATGTCTGTATTATATGTCTGTATTATATGTCTGTATTATATGGTCTGTATTATATGGTCTGTATTATATGGTCTGTATTATATGTCTGTATTATATGTCTGTATTATATGATTTGTATTATATGGTCTGTATTATATGATTTGTATTATATGTCTGTATTATATGATTTGTATTATATGTCTGTATTATATGTCTGTATTATATGTCTGTACTATATGGTCTGTATTATATGGTCTGTATTATATGTCTGTATTATATGTCTGTATTATATGATTTGTATTATATGGTCTGTATTATATGATTTGTATTATATGATCTGTATTATATGGTCTGTATTATATGATTTGTATTATATGATTTGTATTATATGGTCTGTATTATATTATTTGTATTATATGATCTGTATTATATGATCTGTATTATATGATCTGTATTATATGGTCTGTATTATATGATCTGTATTATATGGTCTGTATTATATGGTCTGTATTATATGGTCTGTATTATATGTCTGTATTATATGTCTGTATTATATGTCTGTATTATATGATCTGTACTACATGTCTGTATTATATGATCTGTATTATATGTCTGTATTATATGATCTGTACTATATGTCTGTATTATATGATTTGTATTATATGATCTGTATTATATGTCTGTATTATATGATCTGTACTATATGGTCTGTATTATATGTCTGTATTATATGTCTGTATTATATGATTTGTATTATATGGTCTGTATTATATGATTTGTATTATATGATCTGTATTATATGGTCTGTATTATATGATCTGTATTATATGATTTGTATTATATGATTTGTATTATATGATTTGTATTATATGGTCTGTATTATATGATTTGTATTATATGATCTGTATTATATGATCTGTATTATATGATCTGTATTATATGATCTGTATTATATGGTCTGTATTATATGATCTGTATTATATGGTCTGTATTATATGGTCTGTATTATATGGTCTGTATTATATGTCTGTATTATATGTCTGTATTATATGATCTGTACTATATGTCTGTATTATATGATCTGTATTATATGATTTGTATTATATGATCTGTATTATATGTCTGTATTATATGATTTGTATTATATGATCTGTATTATATGATCTGTATTATATGTCTGTATTATATGATTTGTACTATATGTCTGTATTATATGATTTGTATTATATGATCTGTATTATATGTCTGTATTATATTATCTGTACTATATGTCTGTATTATATGATTTGTATTATATGATCTGTATTATATGTCTGTATTATATGATCTGTACTATATGGTCTGTATTATATGTCTGTATTATATGATCTGTATTATATGTCTGTATTATATGATTTGTATTATATGATCTGTATTATATGATCTGTACTATATGTCTGTATTATATGATTTGTATTATATGGTCTGTATTATATGATCTGTACTATATGTCTGTATTATATGATTTGTATTATATGATTTGTATTATATGATCTGTATTATATGATCTGTATTATATGATCTGTATTATATGATTTGTAGTATATGATCTGTATTATATGGTCTGTATTATATGATCTGTATTATATGATCTGTATTATGTGATCTGTATTATATGATCTGTATTATATGATCTGTATTATATGATCTGTATTATGTGATCTGTATTATATGATCTGTATTATATGATCTGTATTATATGATCTGTATTATGTGATCTGTATTATGTTGGTGTATTATTTCAGTGAATGTGGAAGAGTGGTTATCAAGTGCTAATGGTGAAAGTCTGGCCCTCGATGAAGAATTTGATCTACCAAGAACCCCTAGTCGAACCTCAATCAAAACAGACAGCTCAGGGGTATGTGTTATTTGTGCTTTTCCCAGAAACCCTTAATCAAAGTTAACTGTACAGGAATTGGCCAACTCCAATAGTCGAACCTCAATAAATAAAAATTGAATTCAGAAAACTTGGCCTTCTACTTGTAAGTTTTATTGAAATTAATGTCAGTCTACCTGTCGAAATACAATACAAACAGCGGTCATTCCCCATTGTAGCCTTTTGCTACAACCATACTTATAGTCGTTCACACCATACAGATGGCTTTTAACCTTTTGCAAACAGCAGAGAGCCATATAGATAAAATCACTTTTGCAAACAGCAGAGAGCCATATCAGACGACACAGAATGTGCCATCTGATCAGGCTCTATGCTGTTTACTTTTCGGATAGTGGAGCTAAAACATTTGTCTGAATAGCATAGATCTTGATCAGATGCGGTGTTATGCCACGGTTGGCTGATCTGGATCTATGTTGTTTGTGATTTTGTTTACTCAGCAGGCAGAGTTAAAAGTTAATCCGGTCTCTTATAAAGATTGTTAGCCTCGTAAAACGTGTGTCAATTCATCAAATTAACAAAACAGGGAAACAATCGATGCTTTTAATATGAAATTATCACATTCAATCAATATATTGGCTGTAAAATATATTTTAAAAAGTTTAAACTTTATTTATTTTACAACGATTGCGAAACGAGCTTTAACAACTTATATTAATCACTCTCGTTGGCAGGGATGACAGGATAGTTTTGTGGTTAATGGTC
>CM026391.1:1137969-1162515 GCA_014843695.1 Archivesica marissinica
GGCCTCCACTGGCTTTTTTTAAGGTGGAGCCACCTCTGTCGCCACTTTCAAAAAGTTGGAGCCACTTTGGAGCCACATAAGCTCAAATTGGAGCCAATATAAAATAAACTACAACAACAAACGAAAGACTCAATTTCTTTGTTTTACAACATTCTTTATTCTTTACATTCATACAAATAAAATTAAAAGAGGATTCTTCTTGATTTCATGGACTTCCACTTGAAAAATGCTGCCCCAAAGTCAAAGTCCTCAAGACCAGGGCCATCAATAGAAATTCTCATCAGGTTGTTAAATGTGGGCATTGCCAGAGAGTTTCTCAGGCAAGTTTTGATGAGATTTTGCCTGCTGAACCCCCTTTCACACTCAACAGTGGAAACAGGGGCCACAAGTAACCTCCCAGCTGCCTCTGAAGCAGCTGGATATACATCTGCGTGTCGAAGGGCGAGATTGGCCATGTCCCTAGTGGATGTAACCGACTTGTTGCCATTATCATGACTGGCATGGGCGAAGTCCAGGAAGCAGGACAAGTTTTCCCTACTACCTTCCACCCCAATTGTGGCAAGGTATTCTGTGACCGTGTCTATGTCAGTACCTTTTATTGGTCTACTGACAGAGGGATTAAAGAAGTTGCTGAGTGCAGTCAGAATTACACCATCCTCATTATCAGTAAACCTGTCGTTCAAACTTTTGACCACACCTGTGACTAACTGTTCACAGGCTTTGACTGCCTCAGACCGCTGCTTATTACTGTCCCTGATGGTATGACCTTCAAACTCGAATGTGACCAAACCATCAGCATCAAACTGTGGTTCATCAGGGACCTTGCCAAGAAACTGTGAGAGCTTTTGACCATTTCTCTCAGCACCCAACTCATTGACAAGATCAATGGTTGAACTAAGTAGGGGGGTGACCTCTGTGAAATCTAAATCCTGCTTCTGATACATTTTTGAAAGGATGGACAGAGGCTTCAACACATCACAAAGAAAGTACACCACATACAAGAACTTGTAGCAGGTAAGTGACTTGTGCAGACTGAGTGCTTTGCCTGACTTTTCCTCAAGGAACACCGAAATGAGACTGGGGTAGTTGCTGACCATAGCGGAAACAGAGCCCTCAAAACTTAGCCAACGGGTATGGAAGACCTCCTTAAACCGAGAACCTTGACCTGGGGTATGCGACTGAATGGATTCAAGCATGGCCATATTCTTGGGGGAATTATGAAAATACTTGTAAACAGAATTGATGATCTCCTGCATCTTGACCATGTATGGAATTGCATCTGCACCTGTACAACAACTGAGTGCTAGCCTATGGGCAATACAGTGTGTGGCCAATACACCTGGAACCTCATTCTTTAACCTTGTAACAACACCAGACTTATGACCCAGCATAACCGCTGCACCATCAGTACTCACACCATAAAGATTGGACAAACTGATGCCTTTGGCATGCAACATCTCGTTAACCTTATTGAAAATTGACTCAGAGTTGGCCCGGGCTAGACTATCAATACCAAAGAAGTATGTACTTGGGGCAACATATCCAAGGTCATCCGACTCCAGGATTCTTACAAACATAATCATGTTCTGGTGAACAGAGACATCGGTGCTCTCGTCAAACATCAGACTAAATTTCACACTTTTCTTTACTTTTTCAATCATATTGTCCTCTATCACGGATGCCATACATGACTGGAAGTCGTTTATTGATGTTGAATGTTCGTAGGTGGTGTGTCCATCAACCCTCAGGTCTGCCAGTTGTGTGACACCCTGTGAAAAAAAGAAACACTCATAATACACTCCCCATCAAAAACAACATGCACAATTGATATTATTTGACAGGGTGTGTATTTTACAGAAAAGCAGCACTTCCAGCATTGCCTCTTCTATCTCCCTCGTGGCGATGCATCAGGAATGAGGTCTCTAGAGTGATTATATAACTTATAGGAACTTGTTTGCAATCGAGCTAAAATATGTTATTATTGCATTTTATCGGATTATCATTCATTTCTCGACAAATACTGTACCTGGTACAACATGAACTTGTTGAGCTTGGGGACGATGGCGTTAGCAATGTCTTCTTTTGCACAGAAGTATACATTCTTCATGACCGTAGTTATCGCATGTTCACTTTTATCAAGCGCTTTGTCCCGGGCGGTTTTCATCGACAACCTGAGCTCAACAGCTTTTGCGGCAGTTTCATGTTCTGGAAATAAAATCATAAACATTTGCATTCTGTGATTTCTGCATTTGAATTTACATCTTCTTTCAAAAGATCATTTCATTGAATATTATAATCTTATCTTACTAAATTAAAATGCAGAAATATGTTGACAGCTTAAGACTTTCACGTTACCGTGCGCCCCCCACCCCACCCCACCCCGAAATGCATCCTGTAAACAAGCAGATAGGATATGCGACCTGCTTGACTGATCCTTGTTGATTGCCGCTATTGTCCGATAATCCGAAGCCATAAATTAATCAGTGACAGATGTTTTCCCCGAGGCATTAAATTGTAACTTCAAACATAATAGTCAATTGACTGGTACACTAATTACAGCATAGTACTACATTGATCATTATTGCAGAGAGCAAGCCCGTCTATAAACCACTATGAGTTTCATTTAACAGGTGCGTGTCTATAAATAGATTCAACTACTGATTCAGTTCACTGTGTCTCTTACGAGAAGATAGATTATCTTTATAGTCGAGCACGCTTAAATATAATTCATTGTGCTATAAAACCCAATGACACAAGTCCGTAATATAATAATAAAACGTATTCACGGACAAGTTAATAACCTGGTGTGGCTTTCGAATCACAGACACAAAATTGTCTGGGCAAGCAGAAATTATTGAAAAGTTGAAAATCGAAAGACCCCTGGTCTAGCCATCAATATTGTATACTGCAAACTTTATACTGAATAGGCACCGAAGTATTGGTAATCCAGTCGAATGTTAGTGACTTAGTAATTTTCCGCAGATAGCTTTGAGATTTTCCAACTCACACATATAATTCAGATATTAAAATTTCTTACCTTTGTTTTTTGTTTGATGTTTAGTCACAGATTCCTTTTTTAACACATTACACCCAGTCACAAATGAATTCGAACACTGAGCACTGATACAGATATCACAGAACATTTGTTTCGATTTAGGGTCATAGCGTAGCCAAGGCCGGTCTAATTTCCATGATTGGTTAAACTTTCTAACGGGTGAATTTGTAACTACTATCTTTGTAATTTTAGAAGGTGGAGTGTAACACTCATCTAAAGGTCGAAGGTGGAGTGTAACACTCATCTAAAGGTCGAAGGTGGAGTGTAACACTCATCTAAAGGTCGAAGGTGGAGTGTAACACTCATCTAAAGGTCGAAGGTGGAGTGTAACACTCATCTAAAGGTCGGAAGGTGGAGTGTAACACTCATCTAAAGGTCGAAGGGGAGTGTAACACTCATCTAAAGGTCGAAGGTGGAGTGTAACACTCATCTAAAGGTCGAAGGTGGAGTGTAACACTCATCTAAAGGTCGAAGGTGGAGTGTAACACTCATCTAAAGGTCGAAGTGGAGTGTAACACTCATCTAAAGGTCGAAGGTGGAGTGTAACACTCATCTAAAGTCGAAGGTGGAGTGTAACACTCATCTAAAGGTCGAAGGTGGAGTGTAACACTCATCTAAAGGTCGAAGGTGGAGTGTAACACTCATCTAAAGGTCGAAGGTGGAGTGTAACACTCATCTAAAGGTCGAAGGTGGAGTGTAACACTCATCTAAAGGTCGAAGGTGGAGTGTAACACTCATCTAAAGGTCGCTTAGAAGCCATGATGAAAACTGATACATTTTAAAATTTGCTTGGACATTTTAAAGAGATTTAGGCAGGAAGGCAATTATCAGCTTAATTAATCAATAAACAATCAATTTCCTCACATGTGTTAGGATCACGGTAATTAAGAGATCATCAAAACGGCCGAATTTGTCGAGTGCTGTAAACATTCTGGTCGGTTTCTTTATCATCAAAATTGTGCCGTAATTGTTGTTAATTTGTTGTATCCACGGCCCACTTCAAATATACATGATGCCACGTGTTTTCTTAACTAATTGATCGAGCATACTTACCCAATTATCTTCTCACATCCTGTCATTCATATCCCACTAACGAGCAATAAACAATCTTGACCGTGCATTGATTGGGCTGGTTATCAACTTTTCTGTGCCCTGCGACTCGTGGTACGCGTGACTCGAGAACGAATTTTCGGGTCACTTAAATCATGGCGCCATACATATTCGCCACTTTCGAATATTTGGAGCCACTTTTGCCAAAATTGGCGCCAGTGGCGCCAGTGGCGATAGACAGCGGAGGTGATGGTGTGGGAGGAAGCCTATATCCTAATGCATGCCAAAAACCCACAGATTTCAGGACCAAAGTAGGGGGGGGGGGTCGTCTTATAGGCGAGATCGTCTTATATGTGGGTATGGATGGTATAGAGATATTGACAAATTTTCTTAGTAATCTGGTCAAAAATATAGAAAAATCGTGACGTTATCGTGTAATTATCGACCCAATGTGATTTTCTTGTCATGCTTAATGCAATACCACTGTCTAGGTATCTGTCTAGGTATCTGTCTAGGCATCTGTCTAGGCATCTGTCTAGGCATCTGTCTAGGCATATGTCTAGGTATCTGTCTAGGCATGTGTCTAGGTATCTGTCTAGGCATCTGTCTAGGCATCTGTCTAGGCATCTGTCTAGGCATCTGTCTAGGCATGTGTCTAGGTATCTGTCTAGGCATGTGTCTAGGTATCTGTCTAGGCATGTGTCTAGGTATCTGTCTAGGCATGTGTCTAGGTATCTGTCTAGGTATCTGTCTAGGCATATGTCTAGGCATCTGTCTAGGCATATGTCTAGGTATCTGTCTAGGCATGTGTCTAGGTATCTGTCTAGGCATGTGTCTAGGTATCTGTCTAGGCATATGTCTAGGCATGTGTCTAGGTATCTGTCTAGGCATATGTCTAGGCATGTGTCTAGGTATGTGTCTAGGTATCTGTCTAGGCATGTGTCTAGGTATCTGTCTAGGCATATGTCTAGGTATCTGTCTAGGCATATGTCTAGGCATGTGTCTAGGCATGTGTCTAGGTATCTGTCTAGGCATGTGTTTAGGTATGTGTCTAGGCATGTGTCTAGGCATGTGTCTAGGTATCTGTCTAGGCATATGTCTAGGCATGTGTCTAGGCATGTGTCTAGGTATCTGTCTAGGCATCTGTCTAGGCATCTGTCTAGGTATGTGTCTAGGTATCTGTCTAGGCATGTGTCTAGGTATCTGTCTAGGCATATGTCTAGGTATCTGTCTAGGCATATGTCTAGGCATGTGTCTAGGTATCTGTCTAGGCATGTGTTTAGGTATGTGTCTAGGCATGTGTCTAGGCATGTGTCTAGGTATCTGTCTAGGCATATGTCTAGGCATGTGTCTAGGCATGTGTCTAGGCATCTGTCTAGGCATCTGTCTAGGTATCTGTCTAGGCATGTGCGTCATGCTTGTCAAGTATCCCTCTTCAGGGGGATTTACCTCTGAGAGGGTCAGGTTTGTTTTACATGAGCCAGGTTACACGAAAATACAAATGAAATCTAGAAATTGTTCACATGTATGTAGTGGCCTGCGTGGAAGGTAAAGAAGATCTGTGTATCCACATAGTGTATTCTGTAACCCAGTAGTTTACATGTATGTATGGCCTGCGTGGAAGGTAAAGATCTGTGTATCCACATAGTGTATTCTGTAACCCAGTAGTTTACATGTATGTATGGTCTGCATGGAAGGTAAAGATCTGTGTATCCACATAGTGTATTCTGTAACCCAGTAGTTTACATGTATGTATTGGCCTGTGTGGAAGGTAAAGAAGATCTGTGTATCCACATAGTGTATTCTGTAACCCAGTAGTTTACATGTATGTATGGTCTGCGTGGAAGGTAAAGATCTGTGTATCCACATAGTGTATTCTGTAACCCAGTAGTTTACATGTATGTATGGCCTGTGTGGAAGGTAAAGATCTGTGTATCCACATAGTGTATTCTGTAACCCAGTAGTTTACATGTATGTATGGTCTTCGTGGAAGGTAAAGATCTGTGTATCCACATAGTGTATTCTGTAACCCAGTAGTTTACATGTATGTATGGCCTGCGTGGAAGGTAAAGAAGATCTGTGTATCCACATAGTGTATTCTGTAACCCAGTAGTTTACATGTATGTATGGCCTGTGTGGAAGGTAAAGAAGATCTGTGTATCCACATAGTGTATTCTGTAACCCAGTAGTTTACATGTATGTATGGTCTGCGTGGAAGGTAAAGATCTGTGTATCCACATAGTGTATTCTGTAACCCAGTAGTTTACATGTATGTATGGTCTGCGTGGAAGGTAAAGATCTGTGTATCCACATAGTGTATTCTGTAACCCAGTAGTTTACTTGTATGTATGGCCTGCGTGGAAGGTAAAGAAGATCTGTGTATATCCACATAGTGTATTCTGTAACCCAGTAGTTTACATGTATGTATGGCCTGCGTGGAAGGTAAAGAAGATCTGTGTATCCACATAGTGTATTCTGTAGCCCAGTAGTTTACATGTATGTATGGCCTGTGTGGAAGGTAAAGATGATCTGTGTATCCACATAGTGTATTCTGTAACCCAGTAGTTTACATGTATGTATGGCCTGCGTGGAAGGTAAAGATCTGTGTATCCACATAGTGTATTCTGTAACCCAGTAGTTTACATGTATGTATGGCCTGCGTGGAAGGTAAAGAAGATCTGTGTATCCACATAGTGTATTCTGTAACCCAGTAGTTTACATGTATGTATTGGCCTGCGTGGAAGGAAAAGAAGATCTGTGTATCCACATAGTGTATTCTGTAACCCAGTAGTTTACATGTATGTATTGGCCTGCGTGGAAGGAAAAGAAGATCTGTGTATCCACATAGTGTATTCTGTAACCCAGTAGTTTACATGTATGTATGGCCTGCGTGGAAGGTAAAGATCTGTGTATCCACATAGTGTATTCTGTAACCCAGTAGTTTACATGTATGTATGGTCTGCGTGGAAGGTAAAGAAGATCTGTGTATCCACATAGTGTATTCTGTAACCCAGTAGTTTACTTGTATGTATGGTCTGCGTGGAAGGTAAAGATCTGTGTATCCACATAGTGTATTCTGTAACCCAGTAGTTTACATGTATGTATGGCCTGCGTGGAAGGTAAAGATCTGTGTATCCACATAGTGTATTCTGTAACCCAGTAGTTTACATGTATGTATTGGTCTGCGTGGAAGGTAAAGATCTGTGTATCCACATAGTGTATTCTGTAACCCAGCATACTGACGATCAGGAGCAGACATATACTAATTATGACGAAGATGATGATTTCCTAGATGAAGCGTTTGATGTCACTGTTGGGGATTTCTCCTTGAAGAGCAACTCTAGTCAATACCCTGTCAAGTGTAGATCCATTTATGACTTTCATGTAAGTATTTCAATTGATGTAAGTATATTTATCTCTTTCAGGTTCTGTGTGACATGTTTAGGAATTGATATTCTAACATGATTCGGCACTTTGTCTGTATACGCAAAGAACGTTATTTGTAGGAATTAACCCCACCAGCCACAGGCCTAAGTGGTTAATTCCGGCACTGAACGGCAAACCATGTTTTATTCGACTATAAATAACGCAAATACAAATATTATGTTGATTCTAACATGACCAAAATATCTAAAAAGGGCAAAACTAGTTTGTGTTACATTTTAGAAAGCCGCAAATGATGTCATAAACATGCTGCTCCATGGTTTATTGCAGATTTAAGCACTGTAAATTCATTCTTTGCATATCCAGACAAAATGCTGAGTCATGTTGGAATGTTGCTTCCATTCCTCATTATTGTTTTATTTGGCTGTTTCATTTATATGAAAAAGTTGGCAGTTTCTTACGGAGATTGGTGTACCCAAGTACTGGTTAACCGCTGGAGCCTGCCCAGGAATGGTGTTGTTAAGTAAACTGCCCGCCGGCGATATAGCCCAAAATGGTGCTGATGCAGGCGTAAAACCCGAAATATAACATATAACATAAAATGTTTTATTTAGCTGTGAATGATTTGTGAATTGTGTGTTTTACGTTTATTTATCGTCGCTACCTGTTATCCATATGAGCGACGCCTCCTGAAGAGATTAGTCATTTTAGATTTTTGGAGGATAGTGCAATGATACAGACAGAGACCAATTCCAGAGTCTCCTCTGGTTCTTTTACGTGCACGGTGTAAAGCACCGACACGAGACCTCGGTTTAACGTCCCATCTGAAAGACTGTTAATTTTATTAGGGTCAGACGGGGGGATCGAACCTGCGATCCCTGGATTACCAGTCCAGTGAGTTGTGAAACATGTAACATGCTGATATAAACCAAAGGTAACAACCACAACAGCACTGAAGTCATGCTTTAGAAGCCACACTGTGATATAGACAACTGTCACCCTAGATATGCCTACTCGTTTTATTGCCAAATATCACATACCACTGAAAGCTAGACTGGAAACTCGTTTGGGGGAAATGTCATTGTTTTATCCCAAATAAAATAAAATTGTGAAAATATCTTTGTATATTGTTATAGAATTATTATACAGCAGCGTATATGGTGTGGATTATTGCAGGGTGGTAACCCAGACGAGCTTGACATGGCAGAGAATGAAGAACTTGAGATCATAGCTAATGGAGAGGGAGATGGTTGGGTCAGGGTATGTAGAGGTCATAGATGTCAGTCTCTCCACCTGTATTTTAGTCTCCCTGTAAAGGTCATAGAGATGTGAGTCTTTCTAGACATATCTATATATATATATATAGGTCATGGATGTGAGTCTTTCCAGATACATCTCCCACTGGTTCTTTCTAGTGACTCCACTGGTTCTTTCTAAAGACTCCACTGGTTCTTTCTAGAGACTCCACTGGTTCTTTCTAGAGACTCCACTGGTTCTTTCTAGTGACTCCACTGGTTCTTTCTAATGACTCCACTGGTTCTTTCTAGTGACTCCACTGGTTCTTTCTAGTGATTCCACTGGTTCTTTGTAGAGATTCCACTGGTTCTTTCTAGTGAATCCACTGGTTCTTTGTAGAGATTCCACTGGTTCTTTCTAGTGACTCCACTGGTTCTTTCTAGTGATTCCACTGGTTCTTTGTAGTGACTCCACTGGTTCTTTGTAGTGACTCCACTGGTTCTTTTTAGTGATTCCACTGGTTCTTTGTAGAGATTCCACTGGTTCTTTCTAGAGACTCCACTGGTTCTTTGTAGAGATTCCACTGGTTCTTTCTAGAGACTCCACTGGTTCTTTGTAGTGATTCCACTGGTTCTTTGTAGTGACTCCACTGGTTCTTTGTAGTGATTCCACTGGTTCTTTGTAGTGATTCCACTGGTTCTTTGTAGAGACTCCACTGGTTCTTTCTAGTGACTCCACTGGTTCTTTGTAGAGATTCCACTGGTTCTTTCTAGTAACTCCACTGGTTCTTTGTAGAGACTCCACTGGTTCTTTGTAGAGACTCCACTTGTTCTTTGTAGACTCCACTGGTTCTTTGTAGTGACTCCACTGGTTCTCTGTAGAGACTCCACTGGTTCTTTCTAAAGACTCCACTGGTTCTTTCTAGTGACTCCACTGGTTCTTTCTAAAGACTCCACTTGTTCTTTCTAGTGACTCCACTGGTTCTTTCTAAAGACTCCACTGGTTCTTTCTAGTGACTCCACTGGTTCTTTCTAGAGACTCCACTGGTTCTTTGTAGTGATTCCACTGGTTCTTTGTAGTGACTCCACTGGTTCTTTGTAGTGACTCCACTGGTTCTTTGTAGTGACTCCACTGGTTCTTTCTAGAGACTCCACTGGTTCTTTGTAGTGATTCCACTGGTTCTTTGTAGTGATTCCACTGGTTCTTTGTAGAGACTCCACTGGTTCTTTCTAGTGACTCCACTGGTTCTTTCTAGTGACTCCACTGGTTCTTTGTAGAGATTCCACTGGTTCTTTGTAGTGACTCCACTGGTTCTTTGTAGAGATTCCACTGGTTCTTTGTAGAGATTCCACTGGTTCTTTCTAGTGACTCCACTGGTTCTTTGTAGAGATTCCACTGGTTCTTTCTAGTGACTCCACTTGTTCTTTGTAGAGATTCCACTTGTTCTTTGTAGAGACTCCACTGGTTCTTTCTAGTGAATCCACTTGTTCTTTGTAGAGACTCCACTGGTTCATTGTAGAGATTCCACTGGTTCTTTCTAGTGACTCCACTGGTTCATTGTAGAGATTCCACTGGTTCTTTCTAGTGACTCCACTTGTTCTTTGTAGAGATTCCACTGGTTCTTTGTAGTGATTCCACTGGTTCTTTCTAGAGACTCCACTGGTTCTTTGTAGAGACTCCACTGGTTCTTTGTAGAGATTCCACTGGTTCTTTCTAGTGACTCCACTGGTTCTTTGTAGAGATTCCACTGGTTCTTTCTAGAGATTCCACTGGTTCTTTCTAGTGACTCCACTGGTTCTTTGTAGAGATTCCACTGGTTCTTTCTAGTGACTCCACTTGTTCTTTGTAGAGATTCCACTGGTTCTTTCTAAAGACTCCACTTGTTCTTTCTAGAGAATCCACTTGTTCTTTCTAGAGACTCCACTGGTTCTTTGTAGAGACTCCACTGGTTCTTTGGTTCTTTCTAGAGACTTCACTGGTTCTTTCTAGAGACTCCACTGGTTCTTTCTAGAGACTCCACTGGTTCTTTGTAGAGACTCCACTGGTTCATTGTAGAGATTACACTGGTTCTTTCTAGTGACTCCACTTGTTCTTTGTAGAGATTCCACTGGTTCTTTGTAGTGATTCCACTGGTTCTTTCTAGAGACTCCACTGGTTCTTTGTAGAGACTCCACTGGTTCTTTGTAGAGATTCCACTGGTTCTTTCTAGTGACTCCACTGGTTCTTTCTAGTGACTCCACTGGTTCTTTGTAGAGATTCCACTGGTTCTTTGTAGAGATTCCACTGGTTCTTTCTAGTGACTCCACTGGTTCTTTGTAGAGATTCCACTGGTTCTTTCTAGTGACTCCACTTGTTCTTTGTAGAGATTCCACTGGTTCTTTCTAAAGACTCCACTTGTTCTTTCTAGAGAATCCACTGGTTCTTTGTAGAGACTCCACTGGTTCTTTGGTTCTTTCTAGAGACTACACTGGTTCTTTCTAGAGACTCCACTGGTTCTTTCTAGAGACTCCACTGGTTCTTTGTAGAGACTCCACTGGTTCTTTGTAGTGACTCCACTGGTTCTTATTAAAGACTCCACTTGTTCTTTCTAGAGAATCCACTTGTTCTTTCTAAAGACTCCACTTGTTCTTTGTAGAGACTCCACTGGTTCTTTGTAGAGATTCCACTGGTTCTTTGGTTCTTTCTAGAGACTTCACTGGTTCTTTCTAGAGAATCCACTTGATCTTTCTAGAGACTCCACTGGTTCTTTGTAGAGATTCCACTGGTTCTTTGGTTCTTTCTAGTGACTCCACTGATTCTTTGTAGAGATTCCACTGGTTCTTTGTAGAGATTCCACTGGTTCTTTGTAGTGATTCCACTGGGTCTTTCTAGTGACTCCACTGGTTCTTTGTAGAGATTCCACTTGTTCTTTCTAGTGACTCCACTTGTTCTTTGTAGAGACTCCACTGGTTCTTTCTGTGACTCCACTGGTTCGTTCTTTCTAGTGACTCCACTTGTTCTTTCTTGTGACTCCACTGGTTCGTTCTTTCTAGTGACTCCACTTGTTCTTTCTAGTGACTCCACTGGTTCGTTCTTTCTAGTGACTCCACTTGTTCTTTCTAGTGACTCCACTGGTTCTTTCTAGAGATACCACTGGTTCTTTGTAGAGACTCCACTGGTTCTTTCTAGTGACTCCACTTGTTCTTTGTAGAGACTCCACTGGTTCTTTCTAGAGATTCCACTTGTTCTTTGTAGAGACTCCACTGGTTCTTTCTAGTGACTCCACTGGTTCTTTCTAGTGATTCCACTGGTTCTTTCTAGTGACTCCACTTGTTCTTTGTAGAGATTCCACTGGTTCTTTCTAGAGACTCCACTGGTTCTTTGTAGAGATTCCACTGGTTCTTTGGTTCTTTCTAGAGACTCCACTGGTTCTTTCTAGAGACTCCACTGGTTCTTTCTAGAGACTCCACTGGTTCTTTCTAGAGACTCCACTGGTTCTTTCTAGAGACTCCACTGGTTCTTTCTAGAGACTCCACTGGTTCTTTGTAGAGACTCCACTGGTTCTTTGTAGAGACTCCACTGGTTCTTTCTAGAGACTCCACTGGTTGTTTGGAGAGACTCCACTGGTTCTTTGTAGAGACTCCACTGGTTCTTTGTAGTGACTCCACTGGTTCTTTCTAGTGACTCCACTGGTTCTTTGTAGAGATTCCACTGGTTCTTTATAGTGACTCCACTTGTTCTTTGTAGAGATTCCACTGGTTCTTTCTAGTGACTCCACTTGTTCTTTGTAGAGACTCCACTGGTTTTTTCTAGTGATTCCACTGGTTCTTTGTAGTGACTCCACTGGTTCTTTGTAGAGACTCTACTTGTTCTCTCGAGATATTCCACTTTCCTTTCGAGAGATTCCACTCTCCTTTCGAGAGATTCCACTTTCCTTTCGAGATATTCCACTTTCCTTTCGAGAGATTCCACTTTCCTTTTGAGAGATTCCACTTTCCAAGAGATTCCACTTTACTTTCGAAAGATTCCATTTTCCTTTTGAGAGATTCCACTCTCCTTTCGAGAAATTCCACTTTCCTTTCAAGATATTCCACTTTCCTTTCGAGATATTACACTTTCCTTTCGAGAGATTCCACTTTCCTTTCGAGAGATTCCACTTTCCTTTCAAGAGATTCCACTTTCCTTTCGAGAGATTACACTTTCCTTTCGAGAGATTCCACTTTCCTTTCGAGAGATTCCACTTTCCTTCTGAGATATTCCACTTTCCTTTCAAGAGATTCCACTTTCCTTTCGAGATATTCCACTTTCCTTTCGAGAGTTTCCATGGTTGTTTTACATGCATTGTGTGAAGTCTCATCTATATTATCATAGTATTGGTTTAGAGTGGGATTAGAGGAACCACAAACCCTGGACATGCTGTCCAACACTTTAACACCTTGACCATGTGATCCACCCATTGTTTGGGTCGAAGATGTTTCATGTTTCTGTAAATTGCTCTATATAATAATAATAATAATAGTAATAATAATAAAGACTTTATTATGACATATTGTCTGTTGAGAAATGTACATATTTATTTCAGGGAAAGAATTCTAAGGGTTTAGTAGGGTTTATACCGGAGAACTACATTGTGTTCATGGAGGAGGCAGGAGACACTGCTGACTCTATAGATAGTACTACCGCCGTTACTGAAAGTACGACACATCTACCACACTTTATACTATAATTAATGATGAAACTGTGAGAACGATATATTTGCACTTTTTCAGGCTTGTAATTTATTTTTTCAATGTTTGCATATTTTCAATACAAGTAATTTTTTGTTTATTTTCAATGCTAGTAATTTATTTGCATATTTTCAAAAAGGTTAGTAATTTATTTGTATATTTTCAATGTGGTTAGTAATTTATTTGCATATTTTCAAAGGATAGTAATTTATTTGCATATTTTCAAAGCTATTAATTTAATTGCATATTTTGAAGGCTAGTAATTTATTTGCATATTTTCAAAAGATAGTAATTTATTTGCATATTTTCAAAAGATAGTAATTTATTTGCATATTTTAAAGGCTAATACTTTATATCCACATTTTCAAGAAGACTAGTAATTTATTTTGCATGTTTTCAAGAAACATTTTCAAAGATGTTTGTTAATATTATATTTGCAAATTTTATGAAATTATATTAATATATATGTTAACATGATACAAAAAAATGATTAGAATGAGGCCATCTTAACCATTTACTCACAGATAACCTATGTAATTGGCCTATTGCTGATCAGCTGTATGCAGATAACATATGTAATTGACCTATTGCTGATCAGCTGTATGCAGATAACATATGCAATTGGCCTATTGCTGATCAGCTGTATGCAGATAACATATGTAAGTGGCCTATTGCTTGCCAGCTGTATGCAGATAACCTATGTAATTGGCCTATTGCTTGCCAGCTGTATGCAGATAACCTATGTAATTGGCCTATTGCTTGCCAGCTGTATGCAGATAACCTATGTAATTGGCCTAGTGCTTGCCAGCTGTATGCAGATAACCTATGTAATTGGCCTATTGCTTGCCAGCTGTATGCAGATAACCTATGTAATTGGCCTATTGCTTGCCAGCTGTATGCAGATAACCTATGTAATTGGCCTATTGCTTGCCAGCTGTATGCAGATAACCTATGTAATTGGCCTATTGCTTGCCAGCTGTATGCAGATAACCTATGTAATTGGCCTATTGCTTGCCAGCTGTATGCAGATAACCTATGTAATTGGCCTATTGCTTGCCAGCTGTATGCAGATAACCTATGTAATTGGCCTATTGCTGATCAGCTGTATGCAGATAACATATGTAATTGACCTATTGCTGATCAGCTGTATGCAGATAACATATGCAATTGGCCTATTGCTGATCAGCTGTATGCAGATAACCTATGTAATTGGCCTATTGCTTGCCAGCTGTATGCAGATAACCTATGTAATTGGCCTATTGCTTGCCAGCTGTATGCAGATAACATATGTAATTGCCTATTGCTTGTCAGCTGTATGCAGATAACCTATGTAATTGGCCTATTGCTTGCCAGCTGTATGCAGATAACTATGTAATTGGCCTATTGCTTGCCAGCTGTATGCAGATAACATATGTAATTGGCCTATTGCTTGTCAGCTGTATGCAGATAACCTATGTAATTGGCCTATTGCTTGCCAGCTGTATGCAGATAACCTATGTAATTGGCCTATTGCTTGCCAGCTGTATGCAGATAACCTATGTAATTGGCCTATTGCTTGCCAGCTGTATGCAGATAACCTATGTAATTGGCCTATTGCTTGCCAGCTGTATGCAGATAACATATGTAATTGGCCTATTGCTTGCCAGCTGTATGCAGATAACCTATGTAATTGGCCTATTGCTTGCCAGCTGTATGCAGATAACCTATGTAATTGGCCTATTGCTTGCCAGCTGTATGCAGATAACCTATGTAATTGGCCTATTGATTGCCAGCTGTATGCAGATAACATATGTAATTGGCCTATTGCTTGCCAGCTGTATGCAGATAACCTATGTAATTGGCCTATTGCTTTTCAGCTGTATGCAGATAACATATGTAATTGGCATTTTGCTTATCAGCTGTATGCAGATAACATATGTAATTGGCCTATTGCTTATCAGCAGTATGCAGATAACATATGTAATTGGCCTATTGCTTATCAGCTGTATGCAGATGTAGTTGGCATATTTCCTATCAGCAGTATGCATATGTAATTGGCATATTTCCTATCAGCAGTATGCATATGTAATTGGCCTATTGCTTATCAGCTGTATGCAGATAACATATGTAATTGGCCTATTGATTATCAGCAGTATGCAGATAACATATGTAATTGGCCTATTGCTTATCAGCAGTATACAGATAACATATGTAATTGGCCTATTGCTTATCAGCTGTATGCAGATAACCTATGTAATTGGCCTATTGCGTATCAGCTGTATGCAGATGTAGTTGGCATATTTCCTATCAGCAGTATGCATATGTAATTGGCCTATTGCTTGCCAGCTGTATGCAGATAAAATATGTAATTGGCCTATTGATTATCAGCAGTATGCAGATAACATATGTAATTGGCCTATTGCTTATCAGCAGTATACAGATAACATATGTAATTGGCCTATTGCTTATCAGCTGTATGCATATAACATATGTAATTGGCCTATTGCTTATCAGCTGTATGCAGATAACATATGTAATTGGCCTATTGCTTATCAGCAGTATACAGATAACATATGTAATTGGCCTATTGCTTATTAGCTGTATGCATATAACATATGTAATTGGCCTATTGCTTATCAGCTGTATGCAGATAGCATATGTAATTAGCCTATTGCTTGTCAGCTGTATGTAAATGTAGTTGGCATGTTTCCTATCAGCAGGTTGCATATGTAATTGGCCTATTGCTTATCAGCTGTATGCATATAACATATGTAATTGGCCTATTGCTTATCAGCTGTATGCAGATAGCATATGTAATTAGCCTATTGCTTGTCAGCTGTATGTAAATGTAGTTGGCATGTTTCCTATCAGCAGTTTGCATATGTAATTGGCCTATTGCTTATCAGCTGTATGCAGCTAACATATGTAATTGGCATATTGCTTATCAGCTGTATGCAGATAACATATGTAATTGGCCTATTGCTTATCAGCTGTATAGCCTATTACTTATCAGCTGTATGCAGATAACCTATGTAATTGGCCTATTGCTTATTAGCTGTATGCATATAACATATGTAATTGGCCTATTGCTTATCAGCTGTATGCAGCTAGCATATGTAATTAGCCTATTGCTTGTCAGCTGTATGTAAATGTAGTTGGCATGTTTCCTATCAGCAGGTTGCATATGTAATTGGCCTATTGCTTATCAGCTGTATGCATATAACATATGTAATTGGCCTATTGCTTATCAGCTGTATGCAGATAGCATATGTAATTAGCCTATTGCTTGTCAGCTGTATGTAAATGTAGTTGGCATGTTTCCTATCAGCAGTTTGCATATGTAATTGGCCTATTGCTTATCAGCTGTATGCAGCTAACATATGTAATTGGCATATTGCTTATCAGCTGTATGCAGATAACATATGTAATTGGCCTATTGCTTATCAGCTGTATGCAGATAACATATGTAATTGGCCTATTACTTATCAGCTGTATGCAGATAACCTATGTAATTGGCCTATTGCTTATCAGCTGTATGCAGATAACATATGTAATTGGCCTATTGCTTGTCAGCTGTATGCAGATAACATATGTAATTGGCCTATTGCTTGCCAGCTGTATGCAGATAACCTATGTAATTGGCCTATTGCTTGCCAGCTGTATGCAGATAACATATGTAATTGGCCTATTGCTTGCCAGCTGTATGCAGATAACCTATGTAATTGGCCTATTGCTTGCCAGCTGTATGCAGATAACATATGTAATTGGCCTATTGCTTGCCAGCTATATGCAGATAACCTATGTAATTGGCCTATTGCTTGCCAGCTGTATGCAGATAACCTATGTAATTGGCCTATTGCTTGCCAGCTGTATGCAGATAACCTATGTAATTGGCCTATTGATGCCAGCTGTATGCAGATAACATATGTAATTGGCCTATTGCTTGCCAGCTGTATGCAGATAACCTATGTAATTGGCCTATTGCTTTTCAGCTGTATGCAGATAACATATGTAATTGGCATTTTGCTTATCAGCTGTATGCAGATAACATATGTAATTGGCCTATTGCTTATCAGCAGTATGCAGATAACATATGTAATTGGCCTATTGCTTATCAGCTGTATGCAGATGTAGTTGGCATATTTCCTATCAGCAGTATGCATATGTAATTGGCATATTTCCTATCAGCAGTATGCATATGTAATTGGCCTATTGCTTATCAGCTGTATGCAGATAACATATGTAATTGGCATATTGCTTATCAGCTGTATGCAGATAACATATGTAATTGGCCTATTGCTTATCAGCAGTATACAGATAACATATGTAATTGGCCTATTGCTTATCAGCTGTATGCAGATAACCTATGTAATTGGCCTATTGCGTATCAGCTGTATGCAGATGTAGTTGGCATATTTCCTATCAGCAGTATGCATATGTAATTGGCCTATTGCTTGCCAGCTGTATGCAGATAAAATATGTAATTGGCCTATTGATTATCAGCAGTATGCAGATAACATATGTAATTGGCCTATTGCTTATCAGCAGTATACAGATAACATATGTAATTGGCCTATTGCTTATCAGCTGTATGCATATAACATATGTAATTGGCCTATTGCTTATCAGCTGTATGCAGATAACATATGTAATTGGCCTATTGCTTATCAGCAGTATACAGATAACATATGTAATTGGCCTATTGCTTATTAGCTGTATGCATATAACATATGTAATTGGCCTATTGCTTATCAGCTGTATGCAGATAGCATATGTAATTAGCCTATTGCTTGTCAGCTGTATGTAAATGTAGTTGGCATGTTTCCTATCAGCAGGTTGCATATGTAATTGGCCTATTGCTTATCAGCTGTATGCATATAACATATGTAATTGGCCTATTGCTTATCAGCTGTATGCAGATAGCATATGTAATTAGCCTATTGCTTGTCAGCTGTATGTAAATGTAGTTGGCATATTTCCTATCAGCAGTTTGCATATGTAATTGGCCTATTGCTTATCAGCTGTATGCAGATAACATATGTAATTGGCCTATTGCTTATCAGCTGTATGCAGATAACATATGTAATTGGCCTATTGCTTATCAGCTGTATGCAGATAACTATGTAATTGGCCTATTTCTTATCAGCTGTATGCAGATACTATGTAATTGGCCTATTGCTTATCAGCTGTATGCATATAACATATGTAATTGGCCTATTGCTTATCAGCTGTATGCAGATAGCATATGTAATTAGCCTATTGCTTGTCAGCTGTATGTAAATGTAGTTGGCATGTTTCCTATCAGCAGTTTGCATATGTAATTGGCCTATTGCTTATCAGCTGTATGCAGATAACATATGTAATTGGCCTATTGCTTATCAGCTGTATGCAGATAACATATGTAATTGGCCTATTGCTTATCAGCTGTATGCAGATAACCTATGTAATTGGCCTATTGCTTTTCAGCTGTATGCAGATAACATATGTAATTGGCATTTTGCTTATCAGCTGTATGCAGATAACATATGTAATTGGCCTATTGCTTATCAGCAGTATGCAGATAACATATGTAATTGGCCTATTGCTTATCAGCTGTATGCAGATGTAGTTGGCATATTTCCTATCAGCAGTATGCATATGTAATTGGCATATTTCCTATCAGCAGTATGCATATGTAATTGGCCTATTGCTTATCAGCTGTATGCAGATAACATATGTAATTGGCCTATTGATTATCAGCAGTATGCAGATAACATATGTAATTGGCCTATTGCTTATCAGCAGTATACAGATAACATATGTAATTGGCCTATTGCTTATCAGCTGTATGCAGATAACCTATGTAATTGGCCTATTGCGTATCAGCTGTATGCAGATGTAGTTGGCATATTTCCTATCAGCAGTATGCATATGTAATTGGCCTATTGCTTGCCAGCTGTATGCAGATAAAATATGTAATTGGCCTATTGATTATCAGCAGTATGCAGATAACATATGTAATTGGCCTATTGCTTATCAGCAGTATACAGATAACATATGTAATTGGCCTATTGCTTATCAGCTGTATGCATATAACATATGTAATTGGCCTATTGCTTATCAGCTGTATGCAGATAACATATGTAATTGGCCTATTGCTTATCAGCAGTATACAGATAACATATGTAATTGGCCTATTGCTTATTAGCTGTATGCATATAACATATGTAATTGGCCTATTGCTTATCAGCTGTATGCAGATAGCATATGTAATTAGCCTATTGCTTGTCAGCTGTATGTAAATGTAGTTGGCATGTTTCCTATCAGCAGGTTGCATATGTAATTGGCCTATTGCTTATCAGCTGTATGCATATAACATATGTAATTGGCCTATTGCTTATCAGCTGTATGCAGATAGCATATGTAATTAGCCTATTGCTTGTCAGCTGTATGTAAATGTAGTTGGCATGTTTCCTATCAGCAGTTTGCATATGTAATTGGCCTATTGCTTATCAGCTGTATGCAGCTAACATATGTAATTGGCATATTGCTTATCAGCTGTATGCAGATAACATATGTAATTGGCCTATTGCTTATCAGCTGTATGCAGATAACATATGTAATTGGCCTATTACTTATCAGCTGTATGCAGATAACCTATGTAATTGGCCTATTGCTTATTAGCTGTATGCATATAACATATGTAATTGGCCTATTGCTTATCAGCTGTATGCAGCTAGCATATGTAATTAGCCTATTGCTTGTCAGCTGTATGTAAATGTAGTTGGCATGTTTCCTATCAGCAGGTTGCATATGTAATTGGCCTATTGCTTATCAGCTGTATGCATATAACATATGTAATTGGCCTATTGCTTATCAGCTGTATGCAGATAGCATATGTAATTAGCCTATTGCTTGTCAGCTGTATGTAAATGTAGTTGGCATGTTTCCTATCAGCAGTTTGCATATGTAATTGGCCTATTGCTTATCAGCTGTATGCAGCTAACATATGTAATTGGCATATTGCTTATCAGCTGTATGCAGATAACATATGTAATTGGCCTATTGCTTATCAGCTGTATGCAGATAACATATGTTATGTTATGTTATATTTCGGGTTTTCGCCTGCATCAGCACCATTTTGGGGTATATCGCCGGCGGGCAGTTTACTTAACAACACCTTTCCTGGGCAGGCTCCAGCGGTTAACCAGTACTTGGGTGCACCAACCTCCGTAAGAAACTGCCAACTTTTTCATATAAATGAGACACGGCCTGAGCGGGGCTCGAACCCGTGACCATCAGTGATGATAGGTTACAGTGGTATACAAGTCAGCGACCTTAACCACTCGACCACGGAGGCGGACAGATAACATATGTAATTGGCCTATTGCTTATCAGCTGTATACAGATAACATATGTAATTGCCTATTGCTTATCAGCTGTATGCAGATAACATATGTAATTGGCCTATTCTGTTGTCAAGTAAAGGGTTAAAGGTCGAGTAAAGGGTTAATGACAGTCTAATATAATTATTCTTCTCTGACCTTTGTCAAACTTTGTAGGGATTTGGAAAAAGCAAAGCTAGAACAAAACAACCCACACTTTGAAAATAGGGAAGCAAGAACCGTCACATAATTTCTGTGTTGAGTATCGTCCATACTCACCTATAAGGTGATCTCGCCTATAAGACGACCCCCCCCTACTTTGGTCCTGAAATGTGTGGGTTTTGGCATGCACTTGCATATAAGATGGGTTGATAAAATGGACGCCAGATCATGTATATATCGTATGTTTTGCCCAGTGTAGGTTGAAGACATTCCGTATGTTTTGCCCAGTGCAGGTTGAAGACATTCCGTATGTTTTGCCCAGTGCAGGTTGAAGACATTCCGTATGTTTTGCCCAGTGCAGGTTGAAGACATTCCGTATGTTTTGCCCAGTGCAGGTTGAAGACATTCCGTATGTTTTGCCCAGTGCAGGTTGAAGACATTATATGTTTTGCCCAGTGCAGGTTGAAGACATTCCAGTGAGAGTTCTTTCCTTTCTGAAGCGTAATCATGGATACCATTTAAAGCAGCATTACATCGTATGAAATAAAAGATATTTGAAAAATTCAATTTTTACGTATGGGTAGCAATGCTGCTACACATTCTAACATTATACTTTGTATGCTTATGTTCATTTGGTAAACAGTGTTTTATTGCAATAAAACAAACTCGAAACCGAAAGTAGGACTTTCTGAGTTGATCGGTCACACACTTGTTTACAACCGGAACGCATCGTCCGTACTTGTTTACATTTGGAATGCATCGTCCCCATTTGCCCCACGTTGTCTTTTTTAATTAAATTACTTGATATGTTGATTCATACCTCTGTTAGCTAGCTAAGTCTTTTAGGGACATTTCTATATCCCCGCGAGGGGTTCGACATTAGAGGAAGATAGATAGATAGTCTTTCATGTTCAAAATATATACGTTGTTTTCTACATCCTCTGTTGTTTCACGCATGCGCGCTGTGCGTGTTTATATTTCGTATGTGATAAACAAATTCGTGTATACGACGGTTTAAATTTATTGGAATTTTTATCGTTTCTGAGCGACTATTTTGATTTTTGTAAACACACACACATTAGTATTTATATTTTACCCAAAACAATCTTTATTACGATGTAATGCTGCTTTAACACATTTTAAAAAATGTATATTTTTAGACTCGCTTTTGAGGCCTTTTCGGGTTGTAAAAAACTTGTCCTATAATCGAGTATGTATGGTACAGATGGTAAATGAACGTATGTTGACTATGAACTTCACTTTGTATTGTTTTATAAATTCAGCAACATTTTCTTTGGCATGTTTTCTCTACTTTTCAACTACATTCTTTCAGGTGAAATCCACAGTAGTGTTGATGAGCCTGACGTCAGCTCTCCACCACCTCCCATGACCCCTGTGACCCCTACGAGTCCTGCCTCCATCCCAGCCATCGAGGAGCCCGAGGATTTCCCTCCACCCCCTCCAATGTCGCCTCTAGATGCACAGGAAGTGACATCATATTCATCAGGTGACATTGAAGTGCAGCAGACTACAAACTCGATGGAAAACATGAATCTTCCACTGGATGGTATGATGATTACTTCATGCTGATTGGTTGTTTTAGTTTATGCTATCCAATGAAAAATAAACATTTTTTATCAGTGAAATAAAAAGTGTTATTCAACTGGTTGAAAGGAGTGGAATAACACATTTTACTTCTCACTTCTTTGCGCTTGTGGTACCTAGCTGATGCATGTTGAAATGTTGTCAACGCGAACTTGTTCGGATTCAAGCTGGAAGTGGCGTCATTTGTGGACGGTTGCATCGTTTTCTATCGTAAAACACTTTTCAGCCTAAAATAAAAAGAATATTTGTTTAAGTGAATGGTCGAATTATATTTCATTCATGAACATAGAAAACTATTTATTATCACTCGTGGGTAGCGCCCCTCGTGATAATAATGTTTTCAATGTTCACTCGGTGAAATATAATTCTATCATACACTGAAACAAACGAAATGTGCAAACAACATAGATCCAGATCAGCCGATCTATGTTGTTTGCTTTTCCGACAAGTGTTTTAGTTCCACTATCCGAATAGCAAACAGCACAGAGCCTGATCAGACGGCATGTTCTGTGTTACGCTCTGTGTCGTCTGATCTGGCTCTATGTTGTTTGCAAAAGCGACTCTAGTAGTGATTGGCTCGTTTATGTTTTAGTTTGATTCTATTTTTGCTTGCTATGCTGCCTGCGTTTAAAATATTTGCTTTTGATTGATTCGTTGGCATGTTAAATCCATTTTTGTTCTACAAACAACTTGCTGTCTATTATTTGAAATCACTGACTAGAATTTGTTGAAACTTATATGTCATATTTTTCTATCAAATTTAGTAACCTGGCCATTATTTCTAAGAAAGAAACAAATTCTGAACAGTGGTGCACGTGAATAAACTTTGATTAAAGTGTCTTTATGCGTGTTTTCTTCTAATGGACAAAAAACCTTCATTTGTTAAGTTGACCTAGTGTTAGCTATATTAAATCATCATGTGCAATGTTATTGTAATTTTTGAAAAGAAATATCGATAAAGGGAGGTAATTTACAAATAGTAATTTCATGAAAGCCGGTTAATTTGTGGACAGATCTTCAACATTTTACTTAAGGAAGGAACAGTTTGCTATAATATGTGGAAGGATAAAGTTTGCTATAATATAAGGAATGAACAGTTTGCTATAATATAAGGAAGGATACAGTTTGCTATAGTATAAGGAAGGATACAGTTTGCTATAGTATAAGGAAGGTACAGTTTGCTATAGTATAAGGAAGGATACAGTTTGCTATAGTATAAGGAAGGTACAGTTTGCTATAATATAAGGAAGGATACAGTTTGCTATAATATAACGAAGGTACAGTTTGCTATAATATATAGAAGGTACAGTTTGCTATAATATAAGGAAGGATACAGTTTGCTATAATATAACGAAGGTACAGTTTGCTATAATATATAGAAGGTACAGTTTGCTATAATATAAGGAAGGATACAGTTTGCTATAATATAAGGAAGAATAAAGTTTGCTATACTATATGGAAGGAACAGTTTGCTATAATATAAGGAATGAACAGTTTGCTATAATATAAGGAAGGATACAGTTTGCTATAATATATAGAAGGAACAGTTTGCTATAATATAAGGAAGGATACAGTTTGCTATAATATATAGAAGGTACAGTTTGCTATAATATAAGGAAGGATACAGTTTGCTATAATATATAGAAGGTACAGTTTGCTATAATATAAGGAAGGATACAGTTTGCTATAATATAAGGAAGGATACAGTTTGCTATAATATATAGAAGGAACAGTTTGCTATAATATAAGGAAGGATACAGTTTGCTATAATATAAGGAAGGATATAGTTTGCTATAATATAAGGAAGGATACAGTTTGCTATAATATAAGGAAGGATACAGTTTGCTATAATATAAGGAAGGATACAGTTTGCTATAATATAAGGAAGAATACAGTTTGCTATAATATAAGGAAGGATACAGTTTGCTATAATATAAGGAAGGATACAGTTTGCTATAATATAAGGAAGGATACAGTTTGCTATGATATAAGGAAGGATACAGTT